>LKNJ01001476.1:91274-113896 GCA_002120245.1 Maccullochella peelii
TGGTTTTTCGGTTACAAATCTTGGTTTTTCAGTTACAAATCTTAATGAGACTATATTCACTCCATAACAGCCCAACAAGGAGACCGGAACGAGGTCGCCTTAAAATGGGCCATTATAGCAAAGGGAGGAATGATATCATTGGACAGAGCACGCTGGGTGTGACATTTTCATGAATACTGCTGATCAGGCAGCAATGAATTAATGTCTTTCTCGACCCATTTTTACAAGGGACAACTTTACCAAGTGACACAAGGGCCCCGTTTTGGGGATTGTAGTCTGGGGTGCAGTGGCTGAGCTGGTGAGAGATCATTAAATGTTGTCATGACTCTCCTTAAAGATGGCAGATGACTTCAGTGTCAAGCAGTGCTGCAAAGCTATGTGAAGTGGTACCTAAGTATCTATGTGAGAACGTTAATATCTACTTTAGGTGTCTGTCAGAGGAGTGTACAAAAGCTGCGGTGTACACCAGTGTGTTCATGTTGGTGTGCCAACCACCTTCTGCTCTGACTCCGAATGGCACAGCCTCTGGATGTGCAATGAGGCGCAGAGGACCTGCTACTTCCAGACTTGAACTGCGCTGAAGACGTGATATTGATTCACGCGGTGGTGATGGGGCTTTTTTTTTTCACCGCTGAAGAAAACTAAGCCGAACGTGAAGAGCATGGTTGCAACGGTAATCCCTACAAAATTTGTTCTGTGAGGACAAAAGGACAGCCCCTCGCTGCTGAGACAGGGCAGGAAATATTTGTTGCCGTCTTCCTAATTTGCATTTAATTATGATTGTTTCACGGAGATTTGCATAACAGGTTGCACTCATCAGGTACACGAACAAATAAGTAGATAATCAATCAACGCATTCATCAGTCACGTACTTCATCTTTAAATGTCACACCCCCAGAAAATCATTATCCTGCAGTTTGGGCTGTTCATGATAGTGACTTGGGAGGGCCACAAATAAACAAGAAAACAGATAATCTACTGATGCATTAACCATAATCTCCGTCTTAGTCAATCAAATGTTCGTTTACTACCTCTGAGCAGGTCTTTTCGCCCTCAGAGAACAGAACAGGCTGACAGCACACACCCCCACATGTACACCAGTGGGTGGATTGTGCCTAATAGAGGTAGCTCACTACACAACAACCCCCAGCTATGAAGACAGACATTCATGCGCAGCAGCAGCAGCAGCACTATACTGTAGCAGAGGATATCTATGGTCTCCCTGGGGCAGCATTCACCAAGAAAAGCCTTATGCAGCATACTGCATGCCAATCGGCCGGTGAGGTCATGGGGGATATGTTTTCAGATGGTGTAACTTATGCTGGAGCTCATGTGAGAAAGCCTCTGCAATCCACGTTTGGGCAGGAAATCAGGGACAGCAGCCCTGCGAGAGGAAGTTAATGAGATGTAGTCTGCTTGGTATGCCTCCACACAGGTGGACACAGTGGCACATGGCAGCGTCTCGGCAGCGTCTCACCTGGGCTGCTCGGGGGAAGAGCAGCCGGACGTCTGCTACTGCCAAAAATAAGCTCTGTTGTGTCAAGGAGGTAAATTGATGCTGCAACATGAGGGTAAAATGTTATCGACAAAGCAGTGAAATGGGCCCTCAGCCTGCCTGCTTTATGAGACCAAATGGAGCTGCTGCATCTGCCAAAGTGGATCATATTCTGACTGAAGCTGGTGGAAATCCTGTTTTGTCGGGTAAATGCTTGTGTAGCCCGAGTCCAAACATCCTGACCAAACACTGATGCTGCCTAACCGTCTAACTAACACATCTGTGTTTGTGAACGTGGGTATGTGCTGTGACACCCTTTTCCTACAGAGTCTGCCAAATGTTAGAGCGCGATAGCTCTTGGGTGACAGCCTTGATGCCATGGCAACACAGAAAACGTCAGTTTTGGGTGAGATGTAATCAGTGGCTCATTTTCAGATCACCTAATAATATTTAGAACAAAGAGTCCTCTCTGGAGGAAAATTGGCCTTGGCAATTCAGGTTCTGGTTGAAGGCCAGAACAGACTCATTGTACCATTTATGACCCTGTCGTGATGAGAAGAAAGGAGATTGTACACTCAGCTAATTTAGTATTGGATTCAATATTTGGAGTGACTGAATCATTACCGTTTTTCCAGTCTTGCGCGTAATAAAAACCTAAATGACTTGTTGTAGAACTCTGATGTGGTTGAAATTATTTTTCAGCCAGACAAGCTTGCGTGCAATGTGTGTGTGTGTGTGTGTGTGTGTGTGTGTGTGCATGTGTGCCAGGGGGATAGCATACTAAGCAGACCCCACTGCATCAATAGAAGTGCTGTTCATCAGCATTTACAACTCCCCCTTGTAATTCCAAGTGTTTTCCTTCACACACCATCACAGGAAATTCAGTGATACCTTGATATGCTGGCTATCTCCTGGCTGGTGCGTCAGACCAACAAATAAACAAACAAACACAGAAAACACTCTTCATATTTTAGACAAATTTAAATGCTGATCACTGCCTTTGGAGCTTAATTCTTGCACGGTTGTGACGTGCCCTGATATGAGGGGCTTATGACCAGGGATTTTCTTCCGGAAAGAGGAATGCAGACTCTGTGAACACCACCTCAGAATATCAATATGGCCTCTTCAAGTGAATACTCTGCACAGTATGAGTCCGCAGGTCTGTAGATTTTCAAATCTGCCAATTCCAAAGTGCAATTTCAGGTACGGGAAGTGTAAGAAAAAGCAAAAACCTTACCTCTCTTTCTGAAAATACTGTGCTCTGTTACATGGATTTTTTTCATGTTACAGTCTAAATGTGGGGAAATAAGGACAACCAAAATGAAAGCCATGATCACTGTATCCATTATCTCATTTTTTCCTCTTTCAAAAACCCTCATGATCCTGTGTTTTCTACCTCACAGCAACAAAATGGCTAAATAATGCATAATCTTCTCTTTCCTTATTGTGTTGTGTAATCAAAAAACAACTCTCATACACACATATATACACAACATGTGGGCCAGGTGTGTGTGTGTGTGTGTGTGTGTGTGTGTGTGTGTGTGTGCGTGCATGCAAGTGTGTGGCTGTCAAATAATCTCAGTGTTTCAAAGTGTTAATGAAAGCAGGTCTTCAACAAAAACAAAAGCTTATTTTGTGGTGAGTGCGAATTTGGGTCAGTGAATGTAGAGCTGGTCTGCAGAGCAGCCTCGGTGTTCAGGAATCACACATCACTTCTCTGCTATCAGTGAAAGCTAGCAGCATATAAACTACATCGCTGAGTGCATTAACATAGCAGTAAGAGCACAGAAGCAGCAAAATGAGGCGTGGGCCTGATTTCACTGGTGTAGCAGTAACAATGGTGCCTTGGGCACTCATGAATAACAAGATATGCGATAACTAACACTCGACACAAGACAAGACCTTTATAAAAAAATCACTAGGATCATATTTTCACCTGTCTTCATCAGTCACCTGGCAACTTGCCCACCTGCCCACACACTCATCCTATTATCAATGTTGTTACTTAGGCTAATTTAGACTTTATCACATCTTAATGACTAATGTGTAATTTGCATATCACCTAGGGTTTAACCACAGCACAGACCTGCAGATAGCCTATCACTTGATCCTCTGTGCTGATAAAATACACAATAAAACAAAGATCTCACATCTGAAATCAATGTTATCCTGCAGCAGGCTGAATAATGGCCACATTAGGCATGATTCTCAGTTTCACCTGTAGGGAGAGAAAAACCCAGCACAGAATGCAGCCAAGTGGATACTATGAATAAAATTGCTATCTGACGGCGTTCCTTGGCAATTGAGGAGATTTTTTGACCTTGCGGTACAGGTCCTGGGCTGGTGGGTTACAGCCACAACCCCTGTCACAAGGGAAAATCTGAACCCTTTCAAATGGGTCCTGGGAGAAGTACTTCAATACTGCGCCTCTTGAAAAACAGTTCCCCAAAAGAGTTCAGGGGCTATAATTCACACCAATTGCAGCCTATAAAATATTGAATTTACCTTACAGATGAAACATGAAGCCAAGTCAAAGGAGGGTGGGTTTGAGCGTTTTTACTCCCGGGAGGGCTGAGAGCATTCTGAGAGTGGCTCGCCTAAAATGGGACCGACGGTGCCATAATTCAGGTGTCCCGATCCCGAAACACGCGTCTTGGCTCCTACAACGTGTGACGGCCTGCGAAACCAGCGATGCCCTTCAAGAAATCCATGACCAGCAGATAAAGGACGACTCCTCTCCGATCCTCTCACGCCGGAGAAATGTAACTCAGCTGCACCCGTTTCGTGAAAAATACTGGAAAACGCGACTTGAAGGGTCCCGGTGTGGCTACAGCTGTGCAAGGATCGCCTCTACTGCGCATCCGCCTGTATGCACCTCCAGAAGAGAAAACGCCTTTGTAGCGACAGGCTGCTTTAATATCTACAGCGCTGTGAGTGACTGGTGCTGTGCTGAATCCAGCCAGATGTTTGTATCGCTTTCACGGGCTTTTGCTGGCGACGCAGGGCTCAGTGCGAGTTAATCCAGATTGACTGGAAGGTTGCTGCCATAATATGCCCCCCCTCCCTTCTGCCCCCGGACTACTGTCAGCCACCGACCCGGCTCCATTTCTGAACAGAGACGCTGTGCTCGGAATGGTAATCAGTGCGCTCCGAGCTGCACAGAGACCATTTGTGTGCATAGACAGATGCAGTGCCTTCCAGCCTATCTCACAGGCAGGCATCATCATTTATTCATGTAGATTGAACTCTACTGCACGAAAATGCAGTAGGCCTATAACATTCTCTAAAAATTAAATTAATTTAAAAATGTCAGATTTAGACATACAGGAGATGAAAAAGAAGTCAGGCAACAACCAGTGTAGATATTGAAAAGTGTTATTGAAAATCTACCCATTCCTTTAGATAAAAGCTTTGGTGCATGGTAAATCTGGTCTGTGTAAAGCCAAATATATCAGCCTATAGCGCAATATTCCTGCATGTATCACATACATTATTGGCAAGAAAGTGTTGAGTTGGCTGAAACTGAAAGCCCTGGCTCCCTGTGGGTCTGCTTGGCACTCAACCTATCACTATCTGATGCAATGATCCTATGGCCTTTTGTGCAAGTTGGCAAAGTGGCCTGTTCATAAGTCTATTACAGTACAGCAGTGCAGTATGTCTTCTTGGACTCGCAGACTCAGTGGGTTTTTTTATTCCCGAGAACAATGACCTATACTGCTCCCGGGGCCTCCTGGCACTTTCAAATGGGTGTTTGTTGTCATCCACAGAATTACCCTGAGGATTTCTACTCCAGATCAATAGCTCCATCCAGTTACAACGCATCCACTTGAGATCAATAGGAATAGTAAGTGGTTTAAGCATAGTTATCCAGAACTGGAACTTCTAAGAGCTATTTAAACTGTTTATCATACTGTATGTGTGCACAAAGTCACTGATATTACATGTATGAAAAAAGTATTTCTTTGTTGTTTCATTCTGTTTGTGAGATCAACCCAGTAGCCCGAAGTTTACAGAAGTGATTTTCAGACTGAACACATGTTGGCTACCTGCACAAAACCCTAATGCCTGATTTCACCAACCAACAACAGACAAGCATTTTGCTGGTGGGAAGTGTTAATGTCAAGGTCTGCATGTGACCTACTGTGAGTGTCTCATCGGAGTCATCATGTGTTGACAGTTGGTGATATGAAATGACACTGACATGTCTCGGTTTTTGCTGTGCTCCTTTACTGTTGTGATTCATGTCGAGCTCTCGCTCACTGATGCACGTCATCTAGGGACTGCTGGTAGGTGAGGCTGTCCGCCCGTTCACCCGTTCGGCTCTTTTTCTCCAGGAACAGGCCCATGCTGTCCCGTGGAGGGTCAGCGATGCTGCGACTCCACAGGGTCTCTGTGATCCCCAGCAGCTCACGCACACGAGCAGAGATGACCTGCAGGGCGCACAGCAGGGTTGAGTCCTTTGATAAAGTTTATGTTTACAGTATCTTACCTTTATTTAATAATGTAGTCCCACTGAGAGTGAGAATGTCTGGTCTTTCAATGGGATCTCACCAAGAATGTGGCATCATGGGAAGAAACATTCCCAAGAATGCATCAAAGGACTTACAGGTTAAACAAATATAAGTCTTGAGTAAATAGAGCATAGCCGATTCTTCACTGAGTCTGTCTGTCTCGAGATATTTCATGATCAATTTACACTCACCAGGAGAGACCAGTTGTTCTCTTTTTTGATGCTTCTACGGCAAAGCTGAGCTGAATACATAAAGGCGCTTTTAGCCAATTTAGTTGTGACCTCAGGGAGAGACCAGAAACACAGCCACTTTAACTGTAAACGGCATATATGTGATGCAGCTGATCGGAGGTGTCTGCTGGCTATGATGCTCAGTTACAACACACAACTCTAATTGGATGTTACACTGTTTAAAGAAAGAGTGTTGAGTGCCAAACGGGATGTGCAATTGAGTTGGCACAGGCTAGACACCAGTTTTGTGGTGTTTACAGTCCAGTTAGAGCTTACTGGAGAGACATTTGGTTTGGAATACAGCTGAGGAGGAAGCTAACAATTATTTCTATAGGTTAATCTTCTTCTTCTAATCTGATTTTTCTTCTTTTTATCTTTTTATCAATATATTACTTTGGCCTTTGAATAGTCCAATTAAGCAAAAATGTCCATGCCACAAGTTCCTGAGCCCAAAGTGATGTCCAGCAAATTGGTATTTTTACTTGGTGAATTAGACTACTTAAATGATTATTCACTTATCAAAATGTAACTCAATCATTAAAAAAACAATTGTTTCAGCACCAGATGGTAAGATCAGGTTGTATACAGTACAGTAGTTTTAACAGTGCCATTATTATTTTGGTGCTACTATAATCTCTTCTGAAGGTTAGAATCAAAAACTCGAGTTTCTGCCTCTTCTGAACACCTGCATGTCTTTAAAATCTGTGATTCCAAGTCTTGGCAGGTAGATACAATTTACATAAATGAGCTTTCTTCCAGTGATGAGGTTCTCCGTGAAACATGCCTGCGACAGAAATGAATAATGAGGTCAGAGCTTTGAAAAGTGAAATATTAGCCTATCTTGGAAGCTGACAGGGAAATATCCTGTAACGGTCAATGTTATCTCTGTTTAGTCAGGCGAATGTTAACCTACTTTGTATTGTGGAAATCCTAAAGACTCAATCCATCTTGCAACATCATGACAACTCCACTGTAGGAACGCCATGTTGCCTGTAAGCATGTTGCCATGGAAACTGTTACCTGCCACTAGGTGTTGATAAGTGTTTCCTTAACACATAAAAGCGAATTTTGTCCAGTCATAAATATATATTAAAAAGTAGGTTTCGGCGGGAAGTGCCGGACGTAGTAAGGTAACCAGGCAACGTTTTTGACACCAAAGTTCCCGAAGAAGATTTTTTAAAAGCCTCAGTCAAATAACGACTCATGTCAGCCAATGAGCTTCTTGTAATGTAGGGCGGCTGGTAAATTGCGCGCAGTGATTGGCTCTTAAATGGGTCTGTCCCGCCTATTCGGAACGGCCACAGCGAATGCCGGCACGCGCAGCTTTCACAGATCAACAAATGGTGTGCGCCGTTTGGTAGCCACTGACATCCACACCGATAGCGTCTTGTAGATCGTCTTACAGCGCAGCATTGTATCCCACCGCTCTTGTCCTCTGCAACGTTTGTGCTAGCTAAAGTTGTCTTTGCTCTCCGGTGTCTTCTGGGTCGGTTGAAGGGCTTCGGAGCCATAAAAGAGAAACGCTGACGCTCCACAATGGCAGCAATTCTCCTCCGGTCCCTTTTGAACAAGAAGGTAAAACAAATCCATGCTCATGATTTACAGAACAGTTGGTTTTGTTTAGCTAACAACCTGAGCTGCTAGCTAACAAAGTCGTTGCCTGACGCGCACGCTGCACACAGTCCACTCCTTCTTTGCAATCAGTGCAATTAATATTTATGTGCAGTTTAAGTTGGTAAGGGCTGGTTTTATTTGCATCACATGAACAGTGACAAGCAATGGAGCACTCAGACTTGAGCTCTTTTTCATTAGAGCCTGAGTTTAATATGAACTGAAGTTGACCAATGCTCTGGTGTTTTATTTCTTGCAGGTCCCCCTCCAGCTGGGTCGTGTATGTTACTCCTCCTCCTCCTCGGCGGTAAGAGCTCCCACTTTCCAGATTTCATAACTCAGCAATGAATGAATGTTATGTGTTCAGCACAGTCTCTTAATGCCAGTTTGAGAAGTCTTATACTTCTTTCCATGCTCCATATTTTGTTGCATTATGCAGTTAACCTGAAACATGTGATCCCATAATAACAAAATTGCGCCATGTTTTGGAAATATTTGCAAAGTTTCTTTTATTGAAATAATATTGACTAATTCACAAGACATTAAAGTAAGGATTGTGTTGAGGCATAAATCAAAAAATGATATCAGGAAATGATACAATACAAACTTAGAAACTGAAATTAGGAAAGCCAACGCCAAAACGTCACTCCAAAGAATGAATGCCTGTTAATAGCTCTTACATGTCCTTTGTTCATTGCATTATGGGACAAAAATGTACATCAACAGCACACTTTTTAAAATCAAGCGTTTTCATAGTATGCATACTGACTTATTTGATTGCCCTTCATTCATTCCAGTGGGTGCACACTATATACTCAAAACCTGCTTAGATTTGTATGTATTATGACACTGAGAGACAGCTAATGTAGCATGGAATAATCTCTGAACCATCGAGACTCTACTTAGAAATGTCTGATTGGGAAAACTTACATTTTAATTTGTTAAAATGAACCTATAATGCTTTAGAAAGTCAGTGTATATGTTGTGGTGATGGATAGATGATCTCAGTAATGATGTAACCAGACAGGAAGTAAATTTGATCATATGCTTCTGTGATCCTCTAGCCCACCACCAAGCTGTTCATCGATGGCAAGTTTGTTGAGTCCAACACCTCTGAATGGCTTGACATTCACAACCCTGTAAGTATTCATGGAGGCAAATATCCAGAGTAACTTTGTAGTAGTAACTTAAGAACAGGGGAAAATAATAATAATTTCTAATAGCTTCATTTGTAATGCGAGAGAAACTAGAGTCCAGTCATGTTTTCTGTCTTCCAAAGGTCCAGCCCCGCTGTACTTCAGCTTGTCAAGTATAAGCCTCTAGCGAGGCTGTGATGGACGATTATAGCATGCAAAAATCAGCCATCTACTTTCATCACATAAAATATCAAACCTGTAAAGCATAGAAAACAAACATTTGGTTATTAATATTAATGAATTAATGTACATGCAGTAATGACTCCCCCTGCTCTCAGTCAACATGTCTGTATGGTCTGTCTCCTGCTCCTCAGGCCACTAATGAGGTGGTGGGACGTGTTCCCAAAGCTACCCAGGAGGAGATGCTGGCAGCTGCGGACTCCTGCTCCAGAGCCTTCCACTCCTGGTCCGAGACCTCCATCCTCAGCCGGCAGCAGCTCTTCCTGCGCTACCAGCAGCTCATAAAGGATAACATTGTAGGGAGATCTTTCACTTGCTCATATGCCTCTGTTTTCTTTTTCATCTTTCACTAATGTGTTTTCATTTTAAGATAACAACTTGGAGAGCAAGGAAATAGTTTGTATGTCTACATCTTTTTTCCTTTGTTGTCCAGTGTTTTCCTCACTGATGTCTTGAATTGAACTATTTTAATATTTCAGAAAGAACTGGCGAAATTGATCACCTTGGAGCAGGGCAAAACTCTTGCTGATGCAGAGGGAGATGTATTTAGAGGACTCCGTAAGTAAAGCATAGACTTCCCAGTGTTCAATTTGGGTTTTGGTGTGTGTGTGTGTGTGTGTGTGTCCCCATGTTCAGACTATTGTCTATAGTATCTGTATCTCCTGATGAAAAGTCTGTATCTTTGGCAACCCTTTATGCCATTCCCTGGGTGGTCTAAGTGGCTGCAGGGTGTCAATTATTTGCGGGTAACCAGACACTCCTTGCAAATGTGACTTGCACTTTTAAATTAATAATGGGGCAAGGGTTCTGTTTTGGCATATAGAGGCTTAAACGGCTTCTTGAGGCTTTCAAAGCATCCAATTATAACAAAACAAGGGTTATGGAAACAGTATCCCTGCAGCATCACATTGTTAAGTCATAATGTTAAAGTGTGACTGCCTAGTTTGTTTTTATGTAAAACACTTTGCAGGCGCTGCTATTAGTTACATGCTATATAAAGATAATTATGCAGTTCCCCTCATTGAGGTGTACTTGTTCACTTTGGCAGACTTGCATGCACAATAATCATGAGCCATGCGCACTTGGAAATAAAGGAAGATATATTTTGGTTATTACACGATGGAGCTGCCAAAGTATTTCTTGTAATTGGTACTTCTCCCAATTTTGGGATGCCCGACTTCTTCTGGCATGCTAACTTGTAGCTTATCAGCTGAAAGACAGGCTACAGTTGCAGGTGTGCTGCCAGCATTAGAGATTTCCTGCACCACTGGGACCAATAGTGCTTGAAGTTTTCTCAAGTTCTATTACAGTTTACTCAGGGAAAATAAATCAATTACAGTTAGTTTCTATTCTTAAGTAAGAGGCTGAAGTTCGAAATGGATAATGCATTCTAATGTAGACATGAAATCATCCTATCATCTTAAATAACTCATATTACCATTACAATTTTCAGAGATGCATCCATTAGTTTATTGTGTGTCTCATATCTCAGTCAGATCTTTTTATCTCTACTTTTTCATTGGTTTACTTCATCCTTTCTCCTCCCAGAGGTGGTTGAGCATGCCTGCAGCATTACATCCCTCATGCTGGGGGAGACCTTACCTTCCATCACCAAGGACATGGACACTTACACCTACCGCCTGCCCATCGGCGTGTGTGCTGGGATCGCCCCTTTTAACTTCCCTGCTATGATTCCTCTGTGGATGTTCCCCATCGGCATGGTATGTGGCAACACCTACCTGATGAAGCCCTCTGAACGGGTCCCAGGATGCACCATGCTCCTGGCCAAATTGCTCCAGGATGCTGGGGCACCAGATGGTACACTCAACATCATCCACGGCCAGCATGCAGGTGAGTGTGCGTCTCCCTGGTAATTCAGAAGGTGTGTGTGTGTGTGTGTGTGTGTGTGTGTGTGAGTGTGATAAACAATGAGGAAAGGTCCAAGGATGATTCAAGCACTAATCGTATACCCTCTGGCAATATGTTTATAGGAAATTTCATAATATGCACAGCCTGTGTCTGTAAGTAATTCACTTGCGTTTGAGGCAAGAAGATTTGAACCTCCGTAGCCAAGGCCTGTGTTTTTTATATTGTGCCTTAAGGGAAGAGAGGATTTACAATATGCGTGTGTATCTTTGTATAGCGGTGAACTTCATCTGTGACCATCCGGCCATAAAAGCCATCAGCTTTGTGGGCTCCAACCCGGCTGGGGAGCACATCTATGAGCGGGGCTCCAAGAACGGCAAGAGAGTGCAGTCCAACATGGTACACCAGACCTCCCTGTACTCCTTTTACTCATTTTAACATCCTTTAGAGTAAATTGACTGCTCTTACATTAGGGATTATCAGGCTCACTAGGCTGAAGTCGTTTTCCATGATAACCCACATATTAAACGCTGTTCCTATTGATGTGGACAAAAACATATGGAGCAAAGTATTTACTATCACTTTTACCAAGACAACAGCTCAGTGCTTAGCTGTCAATATTTGTAACATATGTGATTAGCGTTGTGCTGCCTCTGTTTGATGTCCTGCAGTCTAACTGGAGAGAAACCCTACAGAGCCACGTCCTACATTTTTCATTTTAGGGTGCCAAGAACCATGGTGTGGTGATGCCTGATGCCAACAAAGAGAACACCATCAACCAGCTGGTGGGTGCTGCCTTCGGAGCAGCTGGCCAGCGCTGCATGGCTCTCTCCACTGCTATTTTTGTAGGGGACTCTTGTGAATGGCTCCCAGAGCTGGTGGAGCGCTCCAAGTCACTGCGCGTAAATGCAGGTAACTTCATTGGCAACTGGGTCCACATAAATTTGCCAAGCATTTCAAATAGTATTTGTTCTTATGCATTTTAATATGAAGTGTTGCAGCATGATTCTGCCCCTCATAAAGGGAAATTGTACGTGTGTGTCCTTAAGGCGATCAGCCTGGGGCAGATGTGGGTCCCCTGATCTCTCCTGAAGCTAAGGCCAGGGTGGAGTCTTTGATCCAGAGCGGGGTGGATGAAGGTGCCAAGCTGCTGCTAGATGGGAGAAATGCCATCGTCAAGGGATATGAAAATGGAAACTTTGTAGGACCCACCATCCTGGGCAATGTTACAGTGAGATTTGGCTGAGATAAAGGGTTCAGCATGGCCACCTTTTTACTTTTTTCAATGTTACGGGTGTCAGACACGGTACATGTTAAAATAGAAAGTAGCTTTAAGTGTTACTAAATGCATTTAAAGCACATTTTCATCGTCTTCTCCATGTATTGATATAACATCATAATCTTTGAACATGCTGGGGCTTTATGTAGTGTTAATAATGCCTCGTGGATTTTTAGTTGTAGATATTAAGTGCTGGAGGAAACTCTGGTGTGACCGTTGTGCTCTTCTTTCCAGCCGGACATGAAGTGTTACAGAGAGGAGATCTTTGGACCAGTGCTTGTCGTCCTGGAGGCCGACAGTCTGGACGAAGCGATTTCTTTAATTAACAGCAACCCCTACGGCAACGGCACCGCCATCTTCACCACCAACGGAGCCACAGCGCGCAAATACACACATGAGGTGGACGTGGGCCAGGTGAGAGACGCTTTTACAAAGGCTGAATAAATGTACACTGGCAATATGTTTTCAAATTGACTGTCAGGATCCAAACTGGTCACCTTTGGTGTTAGTTTGGTCCTCAGTGAGTCACCTGTGTGAGACTTTGATGAGTAAACAGTTTTTGTGTGGGAGGCATTCTCTTTCCAAAAGAGGAAACAGACACAGTTCATGTGAAGTGGGAATATTTATTGGAGCGGCTTGATGGCTCACAGCAATAGTGCTATAAAGTATTTATCAAAGTGAAACACCCAATGCTGATTTTTCTCTCCTAGATTTAACAGTTCATCTTTTTAAACCCAAGCTTCACACTTAACATATATATTTTTTAGTGGCATTAAAGAAAAGGTTCACAATTTTTAAAGTCCATCTTAAAACAATATGCACAAATGTACATTGAAGGCATGTTAGAAAGGGATTTTTTTTTTAATGGCAAGTATGAACAGGAGGGATGATTACAGCAAGCAAAAAGTGTTTAATTTTTTAAGACAGATTTAAAAAAAATGTGAACCTAGCCTTTAACTTCAAGACAGTTTTTGATGAATTCTCATTTATTAAAAGAAAATTAAGAACAACGCAACAGTCAGAAATCAGTACATTGTCAAACTGAAATTGTGTCAGATATCACTTGCCATCACATACAAAGGAAGGGACAATCTCAAACCTGTATTAATACAGAACGTTTCTCATGCAGATAGATGAGAATCATTTTTCACGACCTTCATCCTAAAGGAATTATTTGTCTATGTCTTCAGGGAAATCAGAGGACCATTTAGTAAATGTGTACACATGAAAATACATTATATTGATCTGTCACACCAGGGGCCAGTTGCACAAAACAAGTTTTCTCCTTAAGTATAACAATTAAGGCTTAATTTCTCCTTAGCTGAGGGGCTTATTTGAGGGTGTTACACAGAATCCCTGAAAAGGTTTCCTTGGTTAAGGAAAAACGTAAAGCATTTACTACATTGAAAGAGATTTTACAGAGGCAAAATTGTACAGTTTCCATGGAGACCATTTGTTTGCTTGTACTCGTGCTTGTGATACCTGTCATTGCCTCATTATCGTTTCACAAAGTTGGACTATAGATAGTAAAAAAAAAAATGGAAGAAGAAAAGTATCCTTCTGGATGAATACAATAAAAGAAAGCACATACTAAAAAGTTATTTTGATCAGCAAAGAAAGGAAATTGCAACAAAAATTATCTGTGGATATGAAATGGCTCGCCTATTAATGACTGGAAAAATCCCATAGCATAAAACTGGAGAGCAGTCATTAATTGCAAAGGGGCTGGAAGAGCACAGCTGCGGAAAACGGAGTGTTCCAACTCCAGACATCGGAGAAGTCATGAATTGACTGCCGGTCAAATCTATAGTGTACCTTCTTTTCGGGATGCATTCATTTTCTTGATTTATCGCCATAAACTCAGCCAAGTTGAGTTTAAGAGAGTCAGAGGTACCTTCAACCCCCCCCCNCCCCCCCCCCCCCCCCCCCCTTACTTTAGTTGCTAAGGTCTTTTGTGCAATGTTTTAACTAACTTTAAGGGATTCTTCCAGTATAAGACCAAGATAAAGAGAACCTTAAATACGTAAGTGAACATTTTAAGGAAACCTTAACTCGGACTTTAAGGACAGTCTTAACGTATGGTGTGTTGTGCAACCAGCCCCTGGCTTTTAAATGTACTGTTTAAACCCTCAGTTTTCAGAAGGTTATGCCAACAACATACAGTAGGTATGTATGATTTCCTATTAATGTGTGTGTTTATGCATTTGTACAGATTGGCGTGAACGTGCCCATCCCCGTCCCCCTCCCCATGTTCTCCTTCACTGGCTCCAGGGGCTCATTCAGAGGAGACACCAACTTCTACGGCAAGCAGGTAAATAACAAAAGCAGTTTGTTGCGTGTGCGTTAAAGTAAAAACTTGCACATGTGCTGGGTAGCTGACACAGCAGTCGTCGCTTTACCACCAGGGCATCCAGTTCTACACTCAGATCAAGACTGTGACATCACAATGGAAGGCTGAGGATGCTACTGTGACGAGCCCGGTGGTTACCATGCCAACCATGGGACGCTAAGATAAATTGACAGCACATCCCACAGTGACTTCTCGTATGCCTTAAGAAGAAGGCCAAGGAGGTTACCTGTCCTTTTTACGGTTGGGAAATATTCACACTGGGGATTATTAGTTGGTGATTGTTTGCACTTTGAACACCCTAGGCAATGGTGTTGCACAAAAACACACAAATGCAAACTGGACCTCATTTGGAGATGAATGAGATGCAATGAATGGTGCAGTGAGTCTCTTCATGGGTTTGTTGTATTTTGTACTGGTTTTCTCCTGTTCATGTCCTGTACTGACCGGGTGGACTATGATTTAATCATGGTCAATCACTTTCACTTTCACTGCTGTGTACTCTGGTATCACATTTCCTAAAACCTACAGTAGAAATCAAAAGGACCAGGGATTCTGCCTTGGAAGCAGTGACGGCAAATGTCTTCCACCAGTATCCTCTGGTTCTTTAGCTTGTTCTGTTTATCAGAGCATTGTGTAGATACTTGAAAAGTAGATATGAATGGAACAAATGCTACATTAGAACAAGGACACACCCATCATCTGTTACTCCATTTAAACTGAAATAATGGTTGCAGTTCTTGTGTTCTAAATGTATATCCTACTGTAATTCTGTCCAGTGTTGGGATTAACGTGTGTCTTCTGTGTGTCTGATAGAGGGTTATGGTTTTTTACTGTATTGTCAGTGCTATCTATTTGTGGTCATGAATGGTATAGAGGTTAAATTGCAGTGCTTTACATGGCATGGACTTGACATCTGATATTCTTTATAAACCACTGTGATGAAACTGTTAGTAGTTGTACTGCAGTTACAGTATTTGCTAGATGTCTTTTCATCCAAAGTATATGAGCTACTTTGAACTTTGTCCCTTTGACTTCTCTTAGGTCTTGTGGCTGAAGATTAAAAGATGATGAGGGCATTTGAGTCTGTAGTTCACTGTTTGAATAAAGACACTGTAATTTGACTCAGTTGAGTCCCGAATTCAAATTTGTGTTGAAATGGTCCTCTGGCTGTTTGTAATTTTGTGTATTGTTTATTACACATAAAGACAACGTATTTGTATGCTGGAGCAAAGAAGACGCAGATCTAAACTATGTCTAATGAACTCCACAGATGAAAAGCAGGTGATGTTTGATCTTGAGTTATTCTGATTCGGCAAGGCACAACCTATAATTTTGCTGTTGAAAACACCCCACTGTTTTGATGGCCTGTGAAATGTAAACATCAGAAATAATGCTCCTGCTGGTAGAAAAATAACAACTAACGGGTTTTCCCATTGACGGGACCGGTATTGTATTGTTCTTTAGGGGCTGTCTGTCTTGTACTCGGCATGTTTTATTCTGAGCCCTGCACGAGACCGAAAACTACTTCATCACAACACGGGTGACGTCACGAGGAGTCAGTTGGGATAATCGCGTGCAGCCGGTCGGACACCATGGTGAGCCCTGATTGTTTTTAGCGTTCAGAAAACACTCCAATAAGTTAGCTACACAGTAAATAATGTGTATCTTTATATTTTCGGTGTGTTTTGGGAATTTAGTCTCCGCTTTTAGCTTCTTCGAGGGACCTGCTGTAAGGTGCGGAAGTTAAGCTAACTAGCTTGTTGACAAACTTCACCGCCTAGCTTTCTCTAATCAGCTTTCATGCAAGCTAGCGTTATCGTAGTTGACTGAGAAGCTAAGCTATGGTTGATAAACTTAACGCTAGCTAGCTGTTGTGAATTTTATTGCACTGACACCAAAATTAGGTAGTATAAGTTATGGGATAGTGTTAAAAAAAGAAAAAAGCGGGGGGGGGGGGGGGGGGGGGNGGGACTGGTGGAAATAATAAACTGTAGAGAGGATACGTTACCTGGTACCAAGGCTGGCTTAACTAGATACAGTAACCTGCAGAACTTTACTAAGTTTTCTAGAAATACTGTAGTAACGTGTGACCCAAACTGAATTAATTTGAGGACTAAATACATGTTAGCCTGTTTTACAGAGCATTTCTATCTGCTGAATTCACATCCAGCCAGAGGACATCAGCTGGTTTAAAAAAATAAATAAATAAAAAATCCTGCTCCTCTTCACTGACAACCCCGTTAGTTCAAATGCATCACTGACTGGATTATTAACTTTATGGAGACTGTGGCAGTAGCTTTTTATGCAAACATTTTCTGCTTCATTTCTGTTAATGCTACAATAAAATTACGTTTATTTCAGTCTGTTAGTCAGTCTGTTTGCCCCGTGCTGATCTTTTGCAAGATTTTGTAGAAATGTATGGCTCATGTATGCACAGCAATGATCACAAAAAAACATTTACAGATCCAATCCAGATTTAGTTTGGTTTTCAGTATAAATTCCACTCAGACAGTACTGAGTATTATTTGCATGGTTTGGTAATATTGATCAATACTAATTTTTAACCATGCAGCAGGCATTATTTTAAATGCGAGGTTAAAAAACAAATGTTTTTTTTAAATACATGCTCTTCTCAGATACTGAGAGGTGAGGCACCTGACACCTCACATGCGCTGAGTCTCCCAAAACACTTGCCTGGTGAATTTGCATATTTTCCAGCAGGGCGTAGCTTCAAATAAGCAAACATCCATCCAGGCCACAAATGAAAAATGATCTCATGCTTAACTTTCAAGTCACACAGATGAGCATACACACACTTTGCAATAGGCAAATAAAGCCTTAAGGAATAGTCATAACTCTTCTTTATGTATACTACTTATCTTCTGAAACATATCAGTGATAAATAAATAATAAAGGGACAGCGCTAGGGGGCCCAGTTGATAGACAGTCCTTAACTGTAAAGTCAGTCGAGTTGCTGTGTAATGATCAAACATCACGATCAAAGGATTATAGTCCACCAATATAAGTCCAACGCTGTGAAATTGTGATGTTTGTGTGCAGGAGCTGACTCAGCAGGTAGAGAGGCTGATTTTGGGATAATTATGTCTCTATGATTGGTTAGAAAGTCTCATGGGGTGTGGTCAAATTCCGGGGTGTAAATAACTCTATTGCTTCTTACTCCTCTGTTGCGTATCATGCTATAATTTAACATCTCCCCCAATACTAGTCAGCATCACTTTGAGCTGCTTTTTTTGAGCAGTTCAAAACAATTGAATAGAATAATAGCGTGTTACGGTGCTGTAACAAGAACACCTGTTATTCTGCTGATTCTCCAGAGTGAAGATGAAGCTCGTCGTACCACTTCCACTCCTGGTCCTACTCGCTGTGGCAGGGCTGAGCCGAGCCCAGGTCAAGACCTCTCTCCTGGATTTGACCAACGGCATCGGGAACGTCCTTCCCAGTCTGAGCCGACCAGCGAACCACAGCCGCATCTTCTATGCAGTGATGTTTGATGCGGGGAGCACAGGGACACGCATCCATGTCTATACCTTCATCCAGAGTGACTCAGGTAATGCTGGGCAGAGCTGTGCATCGTCTCAGATTACTCTGACCCACTCTTTTACTCACATTATGATATCCACATTCAGGGTGAGAGGCAGGTTAAATCATGTGTGTATTTGCTGCAGAAAGGCCGTCATGAATTGTATTTACATGGCCTGTTAAATACCTCAAATGATCAATTGATTTTCAATGTAAACAGCAGAGTAACACGCTGTTATGCAGTCTCTATTCCTTCCGTCAGCTTTCCCTCCATCCACTTCAGGGCACACAGGTTATACTTGACTTTTTAAGCAATAATCCTATTTTGCCAGATTCAAGTCAACATGCCTCATCTTGAATAATCATTCTGCATAAACAGATTTAGGCCTCTTAATGCTTTTAATAGCTGCTGCATATTTGATGTGGGTGGCTCTTGTGTCTTTTAGCGGAGCTGCCTGTTTTGGACAACGAGATGTTCCATTCCATAAAGCCTGGTTTATCAGCATATGCTGACTCCCCTGAAATGGTGAGTTCATTGTCAAATGTAATCAATTATATTGAGCTGAAGGAACAGGTCCGCTGGCTCTACATTGTATTCATAAACACTGCCAATAGCCTCCCTCTGCAGGGAATCACATTACTAATGAAAGTAAGTAGGAAGTGAGAAAAACAAAATGACAAACAAGTGAAGATTCAAGCAGCCTGATATGTAACGCATCTCAGCTCTAACCAGTCACCCTGTTGTCAAAAGGCAGCTCTGAGCAGTGCTGTTTTCTAGTGAGCATTGTCTCTGTTTTTAAAGGCTGGACACACAGTGAGGGTGTTGCTGAAGGTGGCCAAGAAGACTGTGCCTCGCCTGGAGTGGAAGAGAACTCCAGTGGTCCTCAGAGCCACAGCTGGGCTTCGGCTGCTGACCACAGAGAAAGCCCAGGCTCTTCTGAAGCAGGTAAAAGAGTGCAACGGTACTGAGACATGACATTGAGGCCTCTGAGGTACTGTTTACACAATGCCAAGATTCTGTAAAGTAGAGTGCAGTTCTGTATCGTAGGGCGGCAGTTCGGTGCTACATTGTCCAACACTTTCAAGGGAAAGTGCAACCTCTTATCCAGGGAAGGAGCAGACAGAAAAGGAATAGGACATTTTCAGTACTATGGCAGGTGGTACAGAGACAAGAGGGAAAGTATTGTTATCAGAGTGGTGTGAGCTTAGCGTGGAGGGGATAAGATAATAATGGATGGCCCTGGGGCACCTTGGAAGATAAGTGATACTTTATTAATCCCCCTGAGGGAATTAATTAATCCCTTCAAGCGGAGGGCACCTCTGGACGAGCTACCATTACAGTAGATAACATTAAGGCCATTTCTCTGCTGCTTTCATTGGCTCCCTCATGCTCTCATTTTCCCTCTCCCCCTTTCTCGCTCTCATTCTGCCTCTCCTCCCTCTCTTCTTCTTCCTCCACAGGTCCAACATGTGTTTGACGAATCTCCTTTTTTGGTCCCAGACAACAGCGTCAGCATAATGAACGGCACAAATGAAGGTAACGTCTGCCCCCACCCACCCCCTGCCCTGACAAGCAACACATTCGTCAGTTATCGCAGCCACTCATATTCTCTCTGCGGTACTTTGTAGGTGGCATCAATGATCCTTCTGCCCTACTTTTACTGTGCTGTGCAATTTCTATAAGGAATCTTTGTTCACTGCAGACATTTAACTAAACTGCAGAAGATTATTGCTCTCTTTTATGATGACTCTTAAGAAAATGAAATTGCTCTTCACCACAAAGTTGTTGTGACCTTCAAAGGCTGTAATTATGTAGTGAAAATTTGCTATTGTCTGTTGTGCCACAGTGTAATTGATTTGTCAGCATTTCAACCATGTTTTTAGAATTCCAGCTCACGTGTTTGCACGTGTGTTTGTTTATGCCAACCATTGTAATTTCTGTGAAAATTAGTTGTCAGCTTTTCCAAAATGAACTTCCACCTGACGTTCCACCTGAAATTACTGTTTTACTGTTTCTTGGTTTGCTTGTTTGTTAATCTCTTTATTGTAGGAATCCTGGCGTGGATATCTCTGAACTTTCTGACAGGTGAGAACTGTAAACTCATGTTTACATGGTCTGCAACATAACACAGAAAATTTTTCTTGATTAGATGGTGTTTTCTGAGCTCAGCTACTATACTGTATATCCAAATTTAACTTTGTGTCTGAAATTGCCAGTGTCTTTTTATAGACTGTGGTTCACAAATACAGGCTGAATGCATACGACTATGATTTTGTTGCCTAAAGAGGGTTGTTCTGATCTTTATCAGGCTCAGGGATTTTATTCTTTTAGGTTGCACATTCTGTGTCAAATAGGCCTTTTGAAGATGGCATCTAAGGTATAACCGATTGGCTCGTCTCCGTTGTGGCTGCTGGATTGAAGTCGGAAATGTTTTCAGGTCACCTGAATGCACAAACCAAGAAGACAGTGGGAATCTTGGATCTGGGAGGAGGATCCACGCAGATCACTTTCCTGCCAAAACTGAGGGTCAGTTGTTTGTTTGCACATTTAGAGATTTCTGTACAAATTAAAACTCTTGAGTGATTAGTAACCCACTATGTCCTTCATATTCCACTGTAGAAAACCATTGAAAGTGTTCCTGTTGCTGATTACGTTGCCAGATTTGACATCTTCAACTCAACATTTGAATTGTACACTCACAGGTAACAGTAGTAGTAACAGTAATCCTGCATTTGAGTTATTTTTGATAGCATCAAACCAATTCCTGATTTAGTCTCTATTCATTTCCATATTTTTTAAAATGTTTAAATTGGCCTCCAGTATTGATGAGTCATGTCACAAACGCCGCTGACTTTGTTGTTGTAACTTCACTTGGATCTGTTTTTAATTGGGAAAAACTTGTATTATCTGTTTAGTCATTAGGATGTGAATAATAGGCAGACCATTTGTTTGGCCTATTTTCAGAATGACTTACTTGTTACATACACAGCCTGTTCCTGGTTGGTTTTGTAACTGTTTAACAATCCTTTGACTTCATCCAGTTACCTTGGAAATGGACTGATGGCAGCGCGACTGGCCACACTGGGCGCTTTGGGTGCAGAAGGTACTGTGCTGTACATGAGGAAAAGGTGGTCTGTTGCCATTAGCTTGGGGTTCATTGTTGTTCATTGTGAGCATGTCTCTGCAGGCTACTGAGAGACAACAGTGAGTCAGTTCTCCAAGTGCTCTCTCAGGTGTTTTTCTCCTTCCTTCCTGAGTAAAGGAGGTAACGAGAGAAAGATGTGTTTGTGGGATGTACTTCAAGTCTTTCTTTCTAATGAACAATTCAAGTGAGACCCTGAGATGAGTCACCGGAGGGCTTTAGAGAAAACTGCGTTAGTGACTATCCCGAGCTCTTGAGTCAGTCTCAGATCATGGTGACCAGGTGTGAAGCTATTGAGCCAGTTAGAAGATTCAAACGAGTCACGTCTGTGCTCTCACAGGGTTGGAGTGGCAGGTTTTTAAAAGTTCCTGCTTGCCAAAGAAGTTCAGGGATGAATGGAGCTTTGGAGGGCTGACCTATCAAGTGAGCGGGGACCCAGATGGTAAGATCTGGTTTACTTAATTTAAGTATAATCAGTCTGTTGAGTAAATCCAAAGGTACAGCATGTGCGAATTTCCCTTTGAATTTCATTGTGATGGGGTTAACTTTAACCTATTTTCGCAGACTACAAACGTCCAGCATAAATCCGAGTATGTGACAGAATAGAGCAAATACAAAACTGAAACTTTTGTCACGGCAACCCAAACATCTGCAGTTATGTTTCCAAAGCCCATTAAAATGGACTTGGTTGAATTAGGCATCGTTTCATAATGTTCCAACATAAGATGCATAATTTACACTGCTGTCTCTGTTTCCTCTCCAGGTTATGCAGGATACAAGCTTTGTTATCAGGAAGTACTTAAGGCGGTGAAGGGGATTATTCATCAGCCGTATGAGCTCGAAGACAGCAATGTTTTCTATGCATTCTCCTATTACTTTGACAGAGCGGTGGATGCAGGCCTTATCGGTTAGCACACACACCCTCCGTACACACCTTACATAATTATACAGACCCAGCAGAATGTTATTACCCGTTCCAGTGCTAGACAGAGGTAGGCAAATGTGAGTCATCTGCACCCGTCTCAGTGGATTTGACAAGCTATAGGTGTGTAGTTATTAGAGAAATTGCTATCCTCTCAGTCCAAGCTAAAAGGGCACACACTCTGTTATTAGTATTATGGAAATGTGCATGTAGATCTACTCTTTTATTTATATATATATATTTTTGTATATATGTATATATATTTATATATGTATATATGTGTGTGTGTGTATGTATAT
>LKNJ01001477.1:0-101778 GCA_002120245.1 Maccullochella peelii
CACACACACACACACACACACACACACACACTCATATATACTGTATTCATAAAGGAGACCTAAGTGGTGTCAGTGAGTATTGAATCCTCTCTGAAAAATCCTGAGTGCTGTGAAACACATCAAATGGGCAGCTGACTCGAAATCATAGTTTTTGGTTTAGTCTTGGGAGTACATAAGACCACCACCACACACACACACACACACACACACACACACACACACACACACACACACACACACACACACACACACACAGAGAGAGATACACACCACTGCCAGACCCAGTCCCTTCACCGCTTCATCATTTTCTTACGTTTTCTCTCTTTCTCTCTCCCGGCTATGGCATGTTATGTGAATGCCTAATGCGATGGCGCTGTCATTCATCTCAATTATTCATGGAGAAGTTTCAGTCAGACTGTAGATTAGCTGGAAAACCAGAGAGAGAGAGAGAAAGGTACAGGATGAAGAGCACTGAGGAGAGAGACGGGAGGTAGAGCGAGAGTAAGGCAGAGCTGCTGCTGTGAATGCTGCGTTACCCGTTACAGTAAAGGTGAAGGCAGCAGCTAAACTGCTGAGTTGCCGCAGTGTTTGACAGAAGTCGTCATCCTCAGCCTCTCCTGCTCTTTTCTGTTTAAGTTTGCAGAGGTCAAGGCAGGGCTGCACCGTCAGGGCTCTCATTTTGCCAAAATATCGCAAAGAGGTTTTTTCCTGGATTCAGGAAATAAAAGTAATTAATCGTTCTTTTGCACCATATAATTTTGAGTTTGTTCAGTGTAGTTATTTGTCAAAGTAGATCAGCTATATAGTCTCATTTTTTATTCTTATATTTTTATTCTTACCATGGTCTGTATTTGAAAACAATAATTGCTTTTCTTAGTTTAGGGAGGCAGTTTTGCTCTTAGACAAACACCTTACTAGTCATTATCCAGGTTAAAACCAAAGATCCTCCAAGAGACAGACAATGGTTTCTCCTTATCAGATGCAGAGCACCTCATGGATCTGGCTTGTAATTCACTCACAAACTCACTCGTTCACATTTAGTAGTACATTGACAGGCAAATTCACAAAAGGATTGTTCGGCTTTTGCAGCCACCAAACCTGCACAAATAATACAAAAAGAAACCAAGAACCAAGAAGCAGCCAAGAAAAACACAGTAAGGCCTGGTGTCAAATCACTTTATTTACTTAATTTAGTAAAAGCTTTTCTCAAAAATATTCCAGGAACTATACTTAATAATCTCACCACATTTTTAAAAGCAACAATACTGATCGCTCACAATTTACAAACTGAGCTTTGACTTATATTTTGGTCGAAGTACTGCATATTGAAAGTGAATTAACCATCCAACCTTTCTTGCCAAAAATCAAAGCACGGTAGGCTTTCACACAGTAGAAGTGTGGAGTTTAAACAGCTAGAGAGGAGGTGGTGGGGGCACCTCATTCTTGTAGCTGGTTTGTACAAGGGTTACTGAGTAATGGGCCACTTGGGGTTCTCCCAAGGCTACAGCCAAGATAAAAGTTTTAGCTACCGCTGCCTGTTGTCAGTTCAGTGTAAGTCTAGTCAAACCTTCAGGCCTGGGAGTAAAGCTTGTGAAGCTGAGAGACGCTGTGTGGCTGACGCAAGAATGGACAACCACTTGATCAGTCATTTTTGACAATATTTTAGCTTTTCATAGCAGCACATACTGTGTACTCCAAAGGTATTAGCTACATCATTGCACAAAAAGTCTTTTTAAGGTAAGAGCTTCTATCGTGTTCCGGTAGTGAAATAAACTGAGGAAGTCCCCCCAGTTAAATGCAGGGGAACGTCCATAAGCAATTTCACTTTTCCACCTGAGTGCTTGCCCTTCTCACCCACTCACACAGGAAGTGTATAATGGGGAGGGGGTAATGGAATATAAAGAGAGAGGCGATGACTTCCAGAGACTTTTTAATCATGCAGGAGATGATCCAAGGGGGGAGTCCCTCACCTCGCCCACGCGCTCCTGCACCTGCATCCCCCTGTCGAGACACAATGTGCATGCACATGGGTGGTGCCAAGCGAAATCATGCAACGACAACACACACACATACACACACACACACTCTGTCAGCCATTTTTAAATACACGCTAGTGACACATGCACGGAGCCCCAGTTTCACATAGCACGACAGGCCTGATCTCACCAGGGACTGTGCTATTTGGTGATGCAGATGAAGACAAGAGCATGGAGGAGGGCTGAAGGGAAGGTATGAAAGGAGGAGGAGGTGTTTTATCACTCCTCCACAGCACCATATCAGCCTCCTCCTGCAGTCCAGTCAGTCAGTTTGTGTGTGTGTGGGTGTGGGTGTCTGCTCTGAGTGCTCTATTATAGGGCCACCTGCTTCCTTCTAAATATCTCATCATTTCCTGCGTGCACTCAGCAAACATGTTCACTGCATTAGCTGCGGGGCGGAAAGGTGTGTGTGTGTGTGTGTGTGTGTGTGTGTGTGTGTGTGTGTGTGTGTGTGTGTGTGTGTGTGTGTGTGTGTGTACCCTGCTCACATTAAGCCTCCACCGGCTCCTTCTATCATTTTAATGAATAATTAATGCTCGGCTGTAAAATGTATTGCTCGACTAGAGTTGCATTTTGGTTGCACGTGCACGACTGCGCTCCTCTGCTGTGATTGTGTGTTTTTACATCTGAAACACCCCCCACCCCCGGTAGGATTAGTCTCATAAATTAGTGTCACTTTAAAAAAAAAAAAAAGGAATTCTAAGCAATTAAATTGTACCCTGATATCTCCAGTGGAAGAGAGAGCTGTCATGGTGATTTTCATGGTAATTTGCGAGATTACAATATGCTAATGTGATAATTACAGTGGATGCTTGGCATTAATCAGCCTCTGCTGGCAGCGTTGTCGTATTTACCGTCAGGATTACCGCGGCACGCTGTCACACGCTTTCCTCCAAATTTCTTTAAGGAGACAATGTTCTCCTTTGGTTGACACAACGAGAGGCTTTAGAAAGCGCACGCCGCTTTGTTTGTGGTGTCTGTCTCTGCGAGTGAGAAGACATCTTCCTCATTAGAGAGCGAGGGAGAGAGAAGAGGAATTATGTTACAAGAAGATTGGCGCAGATCCATCCGCACAGCAACAACCGGGCACCCACTCACGCCTGCGAGCATTTCAGAGAGAAATGAAATAAACATGTTGATAGAAAAAAAGACACATGCAGAGTTACAATTGTTATCATATGTTCCCCCATCCCCATTAATTAAGAGTATTCTTCCGTATTTTTAATATCATGATTTATTCATGTGTGTGCAGAGCTCCTTATAGAGAGGCTCTGTAAATACCTAATATCTCAGCTAATGAGTTATTGGACTAGCAGAGAGCAGGAAGGCTGTGCAGTATATACAGGAGCAGGGATGCGTTGCATAAATCCACAGTGCCTCATCACAAGCCTTTTTTTTTTTTGCAGTTTGATTTGTTTAACTGGATACTGGATTGAACATTTGAATCAGGTCATGGCAGGTTTATGAATAAAATACAGATGCTTTCTTTTTTGTTGCTTTTTTCAAGTGAATTTTTCCAGGCCTCCAGTAAGAATTGCATTTTTTCCTGTTGTGTTTCCCGGGCAGCCTGCTGCATCATTTGTTGTTTCTGTTTTCTTGTCTCATCCTCTAATTGACTCGGCTTACCCTCTGGGCGCAGAAAGACTGGCACGTCCCCTCAGTGCTCGCCTCGGGTCGTGTGGGTTTACCCCAACTTGCATCAGGTGCTGGGAGGCCCACGGAGTAGCTTCCATTCACGAGCTCTGGCATATTACTGCTGTGTTTGTGCTTGTGTTTAAGTTGTTTGCTGGCTCTACTGTATACGGAAGTGCTCACGTGCTCACTGTGTATGTTCTTAGACTGTATGTATGGATGCTCGCATGATTGCTTGTGTTCTTTTGACCGTGTAGACTGATTGTCAGGGCTTTTAGTGTATCCTAACACTCGGTGCCAGACACTCCTCCTGCTCAGCCTTCAGGCCTGTAGCCCCAAAAGTGTTTGCAAACACAGAAAGAGTTTTAGCACTTGAAGCAACATTTTCCGCTGCAGTAAACAGCCGTTCAGGGTGCCTCCAGCTCTTCAAGGGGTCTTACGGTAACAGTTTGCAATTCATACCGATGCGCTTATCTACAGTGAGCAAGGCCAGTTGTGCAGTATATGATCACAGTCTACGCCAATAACTGTAACAGGTATTTGTTAAAAGACGGGGGGGGCTGAAAATAAATGTTTTGGTAGTACCCTGCATGGAGAAAGTGTTTGTGAAAGGTCTGTCAAGTAAACATAAAGCAGATGATGAACCAACAATCACTGCTCCAAACGTCACAGGTACAAAAACAGGCAAGAAAATAGAACGAGGCTCGATGCAGACTCTACTGGGTAAAGCGTGTCCAGCTAGTGTATGACCAGCAGACACTGCTGTCCTCTGCTTGTGCGGTGAGTTTTTCCCATAGACTGTATATAAAGATCGCCCCCTGGTGGCTGGCTGCAGTATAGGTCATAAACCCCTTCATGTTAGCGGATGGCCAAACTGAAAAATCAAAGTACACGTCAAAGAAATTTTTCCCAAAGATGGTTTCTGTCATTTTGTTGTATTCCTTTTAATGTCATCACTGCAAAAGTCCTCGCTCTCCATTTTTTTCAGTGTGAGGGTGTTTGTTTAGGTGTATGTTGGGAGATGGGGGCATTAAAATACATTTTTATTCTCAAAAGCTGGGCTGACAGAAAGAAATCGGGAGCCAGTGCAACTGGATACCTCCCAAACACTGGCCAGTGAAACTTATTAACTCAGGAGGCACAGGGGGGGACCATCTGAAACCCAGTTTCAGATGGCTATAGTTTCTTAATTCCCGCAGGTGTGATCGGGTTCGCTTTCATTTTATTTATCTTTTTTTTTGTTCTTCCAAAATTAGAAACTGTGTTAAACTGTGATGTTAAATTGTGTAGTCACTGAAAGAGGAGCAAGAGTATTGTGTTTTGCCGAAAAGAAGTGGTGATAATAATAATCTCCCTTCCTAGTTTCCTACTAAAATTAGGCAGAGCTGCAAATGAAAGCAACAACCCATAGCAGTCAGCGATGATAAAGGGAAGTCTTGGATTGCTGCCTCCATAAAGACCCACAGCTCATTAAAGTCTACTCAGCAAAAGACAGAAACCGTATTGAACTCCCAGCAAACAAATCAACAGTACAACAGCACAATGAGCACATAAATAGTCAGGAGCTCCAGATATAATTAAAGTTTTACATCATATGCAGGCCTCCTGCATTTTTTAGATCTGCACGTATTGACGGAGCTGTCAGCAACATGATAATTCTGTTTTTAGAATAGACAAGCGGATTGTTTACCACTGAAGACCGCCTGCTGAGGGGGCAAGCAAGAGGAAAACTTCCTCACTGGAATCGATAAACTATCACATTATCATTACGTTCTCAAAATGTCTCAGGCAATAGCGTCAATTCTTGTGTTTTGCCTGGAAGCACAAGGTGGCAAACCTGCAAAAAGCACTGACTTGTATCTTCTGCAAACAAAATGTCCTCCTGTTTTTATGCAACAGAAAGAGAAGAAATAAAAAAAAAACCCCAGTATTTTATTTATTATCATAATTTTACACACAACACAGCAGCTTATGAACAAATTGACATGAACATCTCTATGGTGGAGGAGGTTCAGCCGATGTTAAATACAATACTTTTAAATGAGAAAGAGCTCACTCTGGGAAAAATGGATGCATTGCTGGGCTCCGTGAAGTCTGCTGCCGAAAGTTGACAAACTTGTGATCAAATGAATAGTAGATTTGCCTTTTGTTGAAAAGTTTTCTGGGAGCGATGAGATGATGCAAAATCTGATGAGTCCCAACAGCTTGCAACAATAATGACTCTAAACAGTTAGAGCAGGCTTGTGTAGGTGGTAACAGGGTACTAATGCCTTCACCTGTTGCCACTGCTGGACATTTGCACAAACTCACACTTGGACTTCAGATTAATTTTTCATAACTTGTTATTACTTCAAGTAAAGAGATGCCAAAGAGGTCTCCTTCTTTTCTAAGTTGTCTATATTCTCTGCGCCTCCTTTCTTCACTACAAATCTTTCTATGTCGGTCTGCAGCTGCTACTCTTTAGTCTGTCTCTGACCTTTCATTTCATGTCTTATCTGGTCTTCCGCTCAAGTTCATCATGCTGTCTGCTTCTGTTGTCCTCTCACCTTGCTTGTGTTGCTGTGTCTAAACTCTAACTCCCTCTAGTACAGCCACAATACCAGGACTTTGCCTTTGTGACAATGCTAATTTCACTCTCTGGCTACAATAATACCAGAGCAAACAAGCAGTCAGCACCGTCAAAGTGAAACACTTAAACCGTTTATCGAAAAACAGGTTTGAGCAAAGCTGCCGCCATTTAGAAAATGTGTCGACAAACGTGGCTGTCACAAAGGGATGCTCTCCACCTGTGTGTCTGCTGTGTTTCACCTCTTTAAATTCAGGTTGTCTGTCACCCAACTCCTCTTCTCGTTCTGTCCCTTTATCATTCATTTCTCCAGACAAGAGGTCAGTTCAATCATTTGGGTCTGAAACCCAGATTCATACTGAGGTTACTTGCTGTGGTTAAAATGTCTCCTGGTATTTTAAACCTAATTGTTCTTTTACGCCGACAGATTTTGCTTGCGTTTACATATCTCTAGATGTGGCTCAGGTGGTGTAAACAAGTGCTGTCATGTTTTGTCTGTTCAGGTGGCAGCCATCAATCCCAGCCACCCACTCGCCCAGATGCCCCTGCCGCCCTCCATGAAGAACTGCATCCAGCTGGCTGCGTGCGAGGCCAGCGAGCTGCTGCCCATGAACCCCGACCTCCCAGCCGACCTCTTCACCTCCTGCCTCACCACGCCCATCAAGATCGCCCTCCGATGGTAATGTTTCTCTCGCACTTTCTTTCCCTTCTCTCTACCACAACACAGTTTCTTACCACGCATTAAAAGTCAGAATGGAGGAATTCCAGATGGTATATTCAGGATACGTCCTAACTTAATCTGGAAGTAATGGGGTATCTTATTGTCGCCTAACTGTTAACATTTAAACAGTGTTTTCCATTAATGAGCCCAAACAGGCTTTAAACAGCGGGATGAGAACTTTATGAGCTGTATGGTTATGGTCTTTCTCAGCAGGTACCTTACCTACCTATGTAAGGAATGTTTATTATAAATTAAAATTTTCAGGGTTCCCACGGTCATGAAATTCCTGGAAAAGTTATGAAATTAGAAAAACTGTTTTCCAGGCCTGGAAATGGTTTGGAATTAACAGAATGATTTGGAAAAGTTTTGAATATACAGTGTTTTTGCTATTGTTTAAAGAATGTTCATAAAAGTCCCAAAACATGTCTAACGTTACTTGAAATACAGTCCTTGTATTACTAGTTTAAAATCTAGTGCTGCGCTGCGTGACCATTAAACGTCACTAGTATCACGTGATACACATCGGCCTATGCAGCTAGTTGGCGGCAGGAATATGTAGCGAGCAAGTAAAGTTAGCAAGCGCTAGCAGTTTGCTTATCTGCAAAAATTCCTGGGAAGTGTGTGTTTAATGAAGGTTTGGATTTCGAACGACAAATATAATACATGACTCAAGAGAGAGGCAGACCCTGGCCGCGCTGGATGTTGGTAACATGGAGGACGTGGCTCTGGTCAGCCATGCTAAAGGGGAAAAGCATCAAGGCCGCTGAACAGACTGCCAGTGTCGGCACATTTTTCACACCTGCAATAACCTTTCCATATTCCATGCTACGTTTTTGCTACGATGCCCGTCTTGAGGCATAGCACACTGGAGTAAGGGCCTCATTATTGTGCCCTATGATCGCTATATAGGCCTACGTATTTTAATCTTGTAAAGTTATTTTAAGATTGTGGCTTCATGTTCTGCTCGATAATGCTTAATTTCTCTGTTATAATCATACAAAGGAACACACATTTTCCCTTTGACCATGCTGCTGACCGTGTGTCAGTCATGAATTTGTTAAGCCTGTTGGTGGCAGGTTGGATCACTGCTTGGACACAACGATGTGTTCTGTGCAGAGAGCAAACATTCCTCCGAGCTCCGACCCTGCTCAGTATTCAGCTGTGATGAGAAATATTCAGCTGTGATAAAAAATGTAAACTGACATCATCCACAGCGATGCGAGGATGATGATCCCTGCAGAGCGCGCTTCAGTAAAATAGGTGAAAGATCCATCCATTATCTATACCGCTTATCCTCAGAGGGTCGCGGCGGGGCTGGAGCCTATCCCAGCTGACATTAGGCGAGAGGCGGGGTGAAACATATTCAGGCAAAATGTGTTTATTTGGGAGACTTGTCTGATACTGTGATACTGATTGAACTTCAAGCTAAACCACTCGGGTTGCATCAGCCAGTCAGCTGTGTGTGTGTGTGGGGCACACTGAGCATGTGGGGCTTGCACACCCAGGCAAACGTGATTGCATCACCTCCGATCCCCTACCAACACGCACACACACACAGATATTGTAATGTAACTCTACAGCCTGTATGTAGGGGCTGTTATTCTGACAGAAGTGACAGGTAAATTAGGCCATTGTATGTGTTAAGGTTGGGTATCAAACCTCTCTTTTTGAGTATCAAAATTCGTCAGCAACAAGTATCCAAAAGTTGGTCAGATTCTTAGTTTTAAAGTTTCTTCTTCTTTGATCAGATACTGTATTTCCTAATTCAAATCAGGAAGTCGGCTAACGTTGCTAGTTTTGGACTGTATATTACTAGGTAAGGTTCTTGTATGTTAAGAGAAGATTAAACACTGATGCTTTAAGAATTTGGCATGTTTTGTCAAATGAAAAAAGACTGACTTGGGTATTAAAAAACATTTTGCTTGGTATGATTTTTTTCAAATCATTTTAAAACTTTTTCTGATATCTGGAGATGTCCAACGGGGCAAGCAACGGGAGCGGTCAGACTTATTTGTTTCCTTCGGTTCTGTTCTATAGGCCTTTTTAAAAGATAGACATTTTTAAAAAGCACAGGTGTAAATAAAATACAAATTAGCTGAATTCCATGTAGTTGCTTTGATTTCAGGGTCCTGGTATTGTTCATGCTGGCACACTGTCATGGCTTGCTGGGACGCTTGAATAGAACAAAGCCATTGTTAAAGTTATTACAAACACCTGTGCTTTTTTCTACTGTGACAAGTCAAAATGTCTGCTGTGAAAAAGGCCTATTTAGTAGTGATTGTTTGTGCGTCCTCGTCAGAGCATTGATTGCATTTTGGTTATATCGGTTTCACACTGGAATTAGGCAGCAGCAAAGCTAGCGTGACTTCTATGACACATTTCTTACATTATTATAATATTATATATATATATTATATTATATATCATTTACTTTTGTGTCCACAATCACACAGACAATCTTTACCCACTGGTTTTGAAGAGAGTTCTTGTTATATGATATCTGGAAAATGCAGGTGAGCACCACCTGCCCAGATACAGTTTCTATCTGCAGTGTACAGAGTCCCTTTGGTGCCATAAATCATTACTTACCATGCAGTTTTTTTTTTGCATTTTAATGACTTAATTCACTTTGCACACACTAAAAGTCACAGGGATGTTTGACCAAATTTGCAACAAAAAATTTGAAAGAGGCGGAGTGTGAGAAGTGTGTAAGTGAGAATGACAGGTTGCCTTCAGGAGGTGTCCTACAGCTAGCCGAATGTTTCTGCTCTGCCAGAAATGTTGAACAGTTTAGTTTATCTTCCTCCGCTCTAAATCCACATCCCGCCATGACCTTCAGCATAATGAGGTCTCAGTATTATGCCATTAATATTGATATCCCTTACCAACATTCAATTTAAGTTGCTTAAAGCCTGCTGGATAATATTGACTGAACTATTCCTTAATATCCTCTGGCTCCGAAAAATGGATGCTGTGGCTTGCAGGAGAAAATTGGGACTGATCCTTCCTATTAATGACCCGGTAAGGTCGAGCTTCAGTGGTTTGTATAAATTAATTTAACTTGTAGGTTGGTAATGAATCAGGGGACATTTAGTCATGTATTACTGTATATATGCATTATATATAACATTTTCTCACATAGCTCAGCTGAGTTTGATAAGCTCATTTAGCATAAATGTCACATGTACAGCAATGCTTCAAAAGAGAATATTCAAACGTATTACTCATTTATTCATTCATTCATTCAGCCTTTATTTAAACATGGAAAGAACACAATATGAAAAAAAAAAAAAGAATAAATACAGATTCATCAAAGAAAAAAAAGATGTAAGTTCATGTTATATTTCTGTTAAAGATGTGTGCCACAAATCCAATAATGGTTCAATTTTGGTATTCAGCTAGAGAGAAGAGGTATCACTCTGTTGGAGCTGAACTACAGAAACACTCAGTGTACTCGTGGTTGTATAGTCATGTTACTGAGTAGACTAATATGGTTACACATTCACACACTCTAATTTTCCTGAATTGACGAGCAGTAAAACACACCCTTTCTTTCTTGGTCTGGTATGACTTGTAGCTTATGGTGACTATTGGTAGCTAACTATAGAAATAACCATAATCCAGACATGGTATACGGCTGGAACTCTTCACGAGTCTCCAAAGATGCTGCTGCCCCCCCCCCTTTCACCACTTCTTCCCTCCTCCTGATCTTCCCATAGTTTGTGGCTGCCTCTCCTGTTCGCTTATTATTTTCTAAATAAAGACATGCCGAGCTGTCTTCTCCTTAATTTCACGCAGCCCCAGAGTGAGAAACGGCAAGAAAATGGGGAAGGGATTGGGGTGGAGTTTGGCAGGGTTAGAGCGGGCGGATGGAGGGATTCACTGATGTGCCGGCTTACCTTGGCTTTAAAACTTTAATGAGATGCATTGAGGGATGGATGATGGGGTTTACACACACACACACACACACACAGAGAGAGAGTGAGTTGGGGAGAGCAAGGCAGAGTGAGTGCATCTGTGCCTTTCATTGCTCAGCTGAGCAGAAAATCATTACTGATGGAGCGCCATCTTCAAGGGATTTCCCCACTGCTGCAATGGATGGGGAGGGATGAGGGAAGTGAGCCTCTGAAAATAGAGAGGGAGGGAACCGGATGACACCGGGGGTTTGAAGGGTAAGGAAGAGAAAGAAACTGCGGTTGAAGGAATAAAAGCTCTGGTTGCGTATCAAGTTTTTATCTATGCTAGAAACGGGGCTCTAGGATCAGCAACGTCAGTCAGTCTGATGGTACAGTTGGTCTGTCAGTTGGTCGACCACTTTGGTCCAGAGTGAAGTATCACGAGCACAATTGTATGGATTGCCATGAAATTTGATACAGTGTTCAAGATCCTCAGAGGATGAATCCTTATGACTTTAGTGATCCCCTAACTTTTCATCAAGCACCACTGGGGAGGGTCAAAGTTTTTAATTATCTCTCCACACTAGATAGCAATTGCAATTTGCTTCTAGAGCTGTGCTGTCACAAGAAGAACAAGTTCAAACGAATAAGAACTAATATTCAATTTCTTCCAATTATTTCGAACACAACCCATGGAGCCTATATCTATACTACGTTGTGGAATTGATGGTGGTTCCTTGATTCGCAGTGCCTCCGCTGCCTCACGTGAGTGACAAACTAACTTCAGATTTGTTGTCGTAATGTTTCTGCAAGCAGGGGCATTTTTTAAATGGCAGCAAACAGCTTTACATTTATTCAAGATTAAGATTAAGATTGTCCATCCATGCTGTTAAATCCAAAATGCTTCCACACGACTTCTCAGCTGGTTTGATGTCATCATTATCTGTTCAGCACAACAAGTTAATAGTGCTTGATTTTGCATTAATGAAGACAACAACTGCCTTCTTTGCTAATAAGGACAACAGAGCATGCAATAGATGCAAGTATGTTACAAGCGCTTCCCGCTGCAGTACAAGGCATGCCCTGTTGCACTTGTACACTGTGAATTTGGATTTCAAATCAGTCAAGACGGATTGAATCGAATATTTTTCCACATTCAAACAGTAGTTTGAATTTCGAATAAAAAGTGGCAGTCCTATTTTGTACGGACATTCGTGGTTCCCAGACGATGTATCCTCAGGACTTTGATGACCCCTTGACTTTCTACTGTAGCTATAGATGGATTAATGGACATTCATGCTCCCTTCCTAAAATGCACTAAACTAAGATGGTGACCATGGTAACATGACGTGTTAAACATCAACATTGTCGTTTTAACATGAGTGAACACGCTTACATTAGCACCACTGTGTGCAGAGCAGCCTCCTAGAGCAAATATGGTTGTAGACTCATACGAGCCAAATTTCTACACTCATGAAGACTATAAAGATTATCTAGGAGGAACCTGCACCATCACTGCCAGGCAGATGTGAGGGTGCAGCGATGAATCTCTGTGGAATGCAAAGCAGGCTGAGCCAACTCCTCAGCAAGTGTCTGCTTCAGACTCTTCAATATTACACCAATACCACTGGCTCTATACACGCTAACCCTGCTGCTGGGGGGCCGCGTTTTTCCTCCATGTATGTGACCAATCATGCGCACACTTAGACACAGGCAGTGTATACATGTAAACCCTTCAACCTTCCTGCTCAGCTTTGACTGGTACAATGGTGACCTCAAGTAGCATCCCATTATCTCCATGTATGTGCTGTAATGCACTATGTGAGCCTTCAAGGGCAGGAACACACAAGAGATTTTAATGGAAATGCAGCAGCGAGGGCTCATGAACACATCTTGTATTCCTTTCATTCAGCGTGCGCTCCCCTGACACACACACACACACACACACACACACACACACACACACACACACACACACACACACACATCACTCCGTTCTTGTTCAGAAGCTTTGGTTTTAATAACTGGAATGTAAATTACCTGTAAAAATGTTGACATATTCATGTCCCGCCTCTTGTCTCTAGATGTAGGGTGAACTCCAGAGGAAACCGTTACATAACACTGCATGTGCCTTAGCTGACTACTTTCTGGAGACCTCTGTGGATTTGAAGAGAGCAGCATCAGACATACATACTGATAGCAAAATCAGATCGCTCGGCTCTGTCCTGTTCCAAAGGCTTCACTGTTTGCTAACGTCACACCATATTTTTTGAGTGAGTTAAAATACTTTCTATGGCCTCCTGCAGCTTGGGCGGCAGTCGCTAAAGCAAAGTGCTAAAGCTTTGATAATTTCAGGGTTTCCACGGTCATGAAATGAGGAAAAGTTATGAAATTAGAAAAACTGTTTTTCAGGCCTGGAAATGGTTTGGAATTAACAGAATGTCTTGGAAAAGTTTTGAATATACGGTGTTTTGGCTATTAATTAAAATATGTTCCCAGTATCACGTGATGCACATTGCCCTATGCAGCTGGTTGGTGGCAGGAATGTGTAATGAGCGAGTAAAGTTAGCAAGTGACAGCAGGTTGCTTATCCGCAAATGCCTGGGAAGTACGTGTTTAATGATGTTTGGATTTCAAACGTCAAATATAATACATGGCTTAAGAGAGAGGCAGACCCTAGCCTGCGCCTTATGATCGCTATATAGGCCTACCTATTTTAAACTACTTAATAAAGTCGAAAATGGGGGTAAAATATTATGGAAAAGTTTTGAAAATTCAAACGTGAAAACGTGTAGGAACCTTGTAATTTTACCTTGTTTTACATTTCTTGTTCACCTACCTTGTTAAATCTTTCATTAGCTTCTTTCTGTAAGCTAGGTAAATGGCCACTGCAAGTCTGTAAATCTCCCAAAAAAGCTACTGCAGTTATTTTAGCGGATTTGAAATGTGTTTCACTGCCTCGTGGTCTGTGGTAAGGGACAATTCCTCTTGAAGATGAGTCACTAAGGTCGTCACCACTCAGTTTTAAACATTGTTTGTCTGGAACATCAGGTCAGAAATGATGATATGTTAGATCCATGTGCTGAAGCCTAATGTTAACTTTTTTTAATTTAAATTTTATTGCTATTTCATTTGATACAGAAGGATCACAGAAAGTAGTGTTAAAATATACTGATACAGCTTCAAATATCTTAATCTTATCATTTTTATACAGTGGTTTTAGTAGTGCCTTTTGTGATGGGTTTTATAAGCTGTTCCCATTTTTCATATGTGAGCCTTTCCGTATAAAAGATCTTTTCAATCTCCAGCTGATGTCAGAGACAACAGAAACAACAGAAAAATGGTGACGCACCAGCGACGAGGGGTGCATTTAGTTAAAAACTAGACAGATGGGTGACGTACGAATGGTAAAACCAACAATGGTTTGGGGCGCCGCAGTCCTTCAGAACAGCTTCAGTGCCTTTTGGAATAGATTCTCTGAACTCTGCTGGAGGGATGAAAACCATATTTCCAAAGAAACGTTCCCTCATTTGGTGTTTTGATGATGGTGGTGGAGAGCGCTGTCTAACAGGTCGCTCAAAACCTTCCATAGATTTTAAACTGGGTGGATCATTTAACCATTAAGTTAAGGAACATCTCGGTTTATTATATTTATTCAGGTGTTTCCTTTAATTTGTCACCCCTCTGTATATATGAATTAATTACTGCCACTGAATGTATACCTCATTAAATCACCTGATCATATTCTGGTTTATTTTGGACAGTCAAATCAGTCTCTACACGCACGCACACACACACACACACACACACACACACGCATGCACACAATCGTCTACCTAAATATACCTAATGATGTCATTAGGTGACATCTGCTGATTACTCTGTATCCAAATGAGTTTCATTTGAATGTCAGGCTTACAGCTGTGAGTGAGAAAATGTGCTCCTGTCCCAGTAAAATCACCATGGCTGCTGTCAGAGAGTCTCAACAGTTGTTCCATTATTCACTGTCAGAGCCGCTCCAGGATTTGTCTCTAGGTGAAATCATCACTACAGCCTGTCTCTGTGCTGTTCAGCTGGAAGGGAAACTTGTTAAAATTCACAAATTAAAATGGTATATGAAATAACGTGGATTCTTTAGGGTGGATTTTTCCTTTCCTGAATTGTGCTGTAGGCAAGGTCAACACCCCTGTATGTTCAGGAAATTTTAATTAGCACAATGTGTCCAATATACCACTAGCACTACACTTTGATGTTAATTTAATAAGTAAGTAATGAAGCATGTTTCTATGCTGATCAGGCAGGACCCTCTCCATTTTCACATTTGTCTTCTAATGATAAAAAAAAAGCACATTAATCATGATGTATTATCGACTGAAATGTTGCTTTGAAACAAGAGCAGTTGCCTCGCTGCCACTTAATGAGCAGCTTGTTAGGAGCTTATGTAACAATGAGAAATTTGGTAAGAAGCAGTTGAAATGCAAATATTATTTTGTTCCCATAGTTTTCATACATATATTGTACTACAAAATACATTTTACACATACAGACCATGTACCGTTTTGAAGGGAAGACATTGTACTGTGTTCATGCATCAGTGTCAAATACTGACTGTAGTCTTGAAGTGAGGCTTTGAAATGTTTGCAGCTTTGTCCTTCGCAGTACCGTAGTTCCAGGACTCTGAATCTCTGTCCACACCTCACCAACAGACGACCAATTACAGCTTTGTAGGCAGGATTAAGAATGGCGACATCATCTTCCTACATCGCTAGCTAGCTACGTAGCTACATCTATGGAAAGTAGCGACAGAAATGGCAACAGAAGAATGGCAGCAAGTGTGCGTATGTAGCTGTTGAAGTTGTTGTAAGTCGACTATCAGAAATACAATTCTTAAATTGGCATATTTATTAAATCATTGTGAAAAATGTTAACTGTCAACAACCGCTACCACAGCTTCTGTGTCAACTGGGATGAATACACCACTCGTTACTGTTTGGTTAGGGCAAAACAAAACAAAATCCCCAAATCCTGCCCCCAGCCAGAAACTGACCAATATTAATGTGATGCCAGGCTAAATGAGTAAAGTCAAACCAAACCGCAGTTCAGTCTGATTATCAGGCTACTTTCACCGAGGACAAGAATTGTGACATTATTTGGTAAATGTAGTAAAAAAATATATGAAGAATGTGAATCTTAGACTTAGAGCAACTTCCAGGTGTCGCCAGTCCTGGCAGGACCTGGACCACAAAACCTCTGTACCACAAACACCTGGAAAGACAGACACACAGGAGTCAAGAGACAAGACAAGAGATTGTTGGAGGGAACAAGGTCCGGGCCCGGGCCAGTGACTAGGTCCAGACCTCCCCGCCAACACTTAGTCTCCAGCACAACTGCTTCGCTACTGGAGTCTAACAGGTTCAAAGAAATTCACTGGAGAAGATGAGTGTTTCATGCAATTAGAGTTTATTCTTTAATACAGAAATAAACCCGAGTTGATGACAGCCTGACTGTGCACCTCTTTTATAGGGGTAAGAGCGAACACCTGTTTCTGCCGGTTTGATAAGAGATTATACTGAGCCCAATCCAGCTGCTTTCAAAAGTGGAATTCATCGTTGATGGTCATTCAACTCCAACTAAGACAGGAGACGATATGGCAATAATGAGAGAGATGAAAACAGACCGTGCGCAGGCGGCCGGGGACGGCTGCGTAGAGTGACAGTGAGACTGTAACTCTCTCTGATGAGGGATAGTGAAGTTACGATAGCGACTACAGTAGTGGAACAGCGTTAGTGGGGCCAAATAGCGTTAGGGAGATTTACAACCCTCACTAACGATGTAAGTTTCCATTTCATAACACCTGCAAGAAACCCCTTTAACTCCTCTGATTACACACAATGTCTCTTTTTCATGCAAAACTCAACATTTGATATTTTTAAATACACTATTGCTTGCTACTTTCATAATACAGAGCAATTAGATATAAAAATGTATTACACCAAGATGCTCGGCGAGGATGAGGAAGTTAATTGTAGACCACGCATGATATTAGAGCAGTTATAAGCACAGATGGAGTAAAGTCTCCTGGAGGACAAGGACCCGGTTTAGAGACATCTGGATGAAGCATCGGCAGGAGCCAACTGACACAAAATCCTGGGTAAAGAAAAGAGAGAGAGGGAGAAAGAAGAGAGGAGATAAACCTCGATACTGGAAAGGAGCAAGTGACAATTTCCGGTGGCGTACTTTCTTTTTCTTAGACTTACCTATGTTCAAACTATTCCTCATTCGGTTTTCAGCACGCATTTTAAAGCAGTTTGTAGATCCCAAGGTCACCTCACCAACACATGCAGCTGCTCTGTCGTCTCAGAGAATATACACAGTACAGCTTCCTTAGATCGAAAGCTAAATATGCAATTAATGATAATAGCGCTAACTGCCATGATGTAGCTATTGTTAATTATTATACAAACAGTACAACAGATGTGGGGAATGAAGAAATAGTAAGAACTCCTCCTAATCGCAAATTTCAGCAAATGAACTCTGTCATATTTACAATTTAGGTGATTCCATAGAACATACTAAGTGTGATATATATCATGTATATTGTAGGTCAGTGACAGAGCAGATTAGATTAGAGATCATCCGGCAGTCCCTCCAGCACATGACTGATGGAAACGATGACTTGGGACTTGAAGGCTGATTGAAGGAGTAATGAGCTGTAGAAGACAGCCGGCTCTACAGAGACACTCTGCTCCTCCCGTTCCTCCTCCACCACCACCACCCACCCCGGGAGCTAGTTTCCTCACACAGGATCCACTTCATTTCCCTCCTCAAAGTTTAATATGTACATGCCCACTCCTACCCTCTCCTCCCAGCGGCCACACACTCGCTCTCTCTTATTCACCAATCCAATTAAAGTTTGGCCGCCTCGCTCTCAGTTCGTAATAATCCCTCAATTTCCTCTTCATCTCTGCCCTCCTGTACTTCTGTCAACTCATGTCTGTGTTCTCTTCTTCCAGGAACCAGGTCTAGACTTAAATATCTGAAGTATCTGATTGATTGCCATGGATCCCAATAACTTTAGTGATTATCTGTCTTTTATCTAGCTCCACCAGCAAGGGAAATATCTCAAGAATTTACATGTTCTCTTCAGGATGAATAGCAATAACTTTGTTTGATCTCTTAAATTTCATGTAGCACCATCATCAGATCAACATTTTAATTTGTCCAGTTCTTTGGCTTATGTCTAAATACCTGACAAAACTAATTGCATTCCCATCAGCCTCAACTGTACTTTGTGTTTAGTACAAATCAGCAAATGTTGCATGTGCACGCGCTAAACATAGATGTAAACGGTATGTTAACATATTCCACTTCAGCCAGGCCTTTTGCACTTTGCGCTGCTGCACGTACATGAACCAAATAGCAGTTGCACTTCGCGACAGCCACACAGTCCATGTGCCAAACACCTACCACTTTGCACTTGTCTTAGCGCTTGCATGATTAAAATATGTGCAAAAGTGTGATTAACAGGGAGGCAAGATGGACAATTAGCCAAATATAAACTTGAGTAATTAACAGTTCTACATTTGTGATCCTTACATTTTCCCTTTTGGCACAAAACGTATCACTGAAACAGATCTTACTGCTCACTCAATAGTTATATATTTTTCAAATCATCTAGCTCATGCATTGAATTAGTGGTTGACTAGAAAAGCCTAAAAGAAAATGGTGTCCAGCTGTTTCTCCAGTCTCAGAAAATATTTCTGACTAAAACCAAAAGCAAGCTGTCCCTGTCAGCTCTGGTTGACTTTTTAGAATTATTGTCCAAGCTTGAGTCATGGCTAAGATAATAAGAGAACTGTTGTTTATGTTTGACAGTGTCCTACTTTGAGGTTTTTAGCATTTACATTACCCCTGATGTGATAGGTTTTTCCTTTTGATGGTAATGGTGTAAATGGACATCTAGTTAGCAAATACTAGGATGAATGTGTCATCTGGACCGCATTCAGATATTTTACAAAGAGCAGTGAGTTTTCGGTGAGGCCAGAGTGACGACAGATTTGAAAAGATACAGCACAGGCCTCATTAAAAGCTCTCTCCTCTGACCCCAATGACTCATTCAAACCATTCAGCCTCAGAGAGACACATGATCTGGTTGCAGCTTGTAGAATGCAGTTTTTAGTCCTGCTTCGCGTGTTAGAATAAAGTTTTACTTTATATACTCCTGTAAAAATGCACCGAGGTCTATGGAATGAAACACGCATCTGCATCCCTGTCTGATTCGCTCTCGAGTTCGTCACAGGGATGAAGCTCAGCTGCTGGCTGCATACCATCGATTGATACCCATTTTTACAGCAGTATCACACACTAGACAACACAGTTTCCATTTTAAACATTTACTTTTGGTCCCTTTGTCTCGTTGCTAAGCAGTAAACATATTCTCTTGCTGTGGTGGATTCATAGTTTTGGTATTAGAAAAAATAAACAAGCCAGAGTGAAATCATTTAGGGTTCATATGCTATGTTTATAATCACTCGCAGAATCACTTCTTGTACTCACAGTGTGTGATCAGAATGTTGTAGTCTGTTTTTGATCATTTTAGAGCACAAACATGGCTTTGTCTAAGGCAGGTTGTGGATCAAGATTACTATAGATACTGGTGTGACCAAATGCTCCTCTCCTCATCTCCCCACTCAGGGGTTGGGTGGAAACTCGCTCTCCCTGATGCCACCTCCCGCTTGTTCTGTGCTCTGTTGAATTTGGCCCGTCTGTCTTTTTCTGCCAGACTCCATCTTTAGTTAATCATCTCTGTTTATGTCTGGGGATTCACCGTATCCCTTTTGCAGCAAACGCAGACAAAAACATCAGCTAAATATTTAATCTGTGGTTCAACTGAAGTTCAAAAGTAAACGCAGAACACTCTTGGATTGCGTTGTATTGGGGAAACAATAATATACCTGTGTTCTTGACAAGCAGCAAAGTGCTGGCACATACCAGTGCAGATTTTGTGCATCATGGCTTGCATTCAAAAGGTTGCTGATCATTAAGACTTACGAAGAAGTTGTCCTGGTTACAGCCTTCCTCCTCTTTGTTTCTTGAGTGTCGGGCACACTCAGGGCCCGTGCTGTTCTTTAAAGAGACGGGACGTCTCACTGGTGTCATGTGGGATCTCACTTTTCTCCAGCATAAGGAAGAACCTTTGAATGTGAGTGCCATAGCTTACGTCACAGTCTGGGTGGATCCGTTGTTGGATACAAATTCCCCAATCCATGCATGACTTCTATTCTCTTGGAACTTAAAATATCTTCCAGGCATGATGGTGGCGTCCGTTGTTGGTGTAGAAAACTGAACCACTAATACCCGATAACCATCACCATACATGACGGGCTGAATGCGGAAGCTTTAGGTTAAGTGTAAATAAGCAAAGATTAGATTTGACCTTGTGATTTTATTCTTAGACTATACAATTTCAACCAATTTGATGATATTAATTTTTTTGTCAAATTCAAGTCAAATTTAGTTCCTACAGTTGGAACCATTTCAGAACTTGTAATCATGACGTAAATTCAGTTGTCGGTTGTTACATTGGTAGCTCACTGGCATAGTTCCTAACATGCACTGCATTTGGGTTTAAATTTTGTTTTTCCCCATTTTAAAATTTACTTGATTTTGGCATGTTATTATTTTCTGTAAATTGACTCTTATATAGCAGTTTTCAACCTTATCGGTTCCCAAAGCACTTTACAGATTGGTCTCGTTCACCCATTCACACACACATTCACACCAAGGTGCTGGCCTCCATCGGGAGCAACTTGGGGTTTAGTTTCTTGCCCAAGAACACTTTGACATGTGGACAGGAGGAGCTGTGGATCGAACTGCCAACTGCCTTATAAAGACCAACCTGTCCAAGAGCAGTGAGGCCGCATCCTGTCTGCCGTCAGTCCCTGCTCTGCTTTCAGCCTCTCCAACGAGGAAAAGCTGCACCAATGGTTCCAGTCTGTGTTTGTTCTCGCCGTCGATCGCTTCCTTTTTTGACTGTAATCCTCTCTCTGAACACAGCGTTTCTTTTCTATCTGGAGCATCAGAAACTTTTCTTGGACACTTTGTAGGCTTTTCCTCCAGACTCCTAGTTGCTGTAGCTGCTCCGTCAAACCAGAGCCATGTAGAAGAGAACCGTCTGAAGTCTACATGAATCATGTGACCATCAAGCATTTTGAACTTCTGTTGATGAACACTCTCTCTCTACATGGCTCTGGTTTTACTACCAGTGCGTCAGCACGGTAATGTCGCCACACACACCAGATTTAAAAACTCCCGTATACTGCAAAATACAGAGAGATTGACCTGGCGGTGATCGGCTTAATCAGCACTGTGTGAACTCGTCTGGCAACGGCTTGAATATAACGGACCTTCATTTATATGTAAAAGTCCCGCCCTCTAGTTTTAATGTTCCGTGCAGTTGATGTGTATCTGATGTTTGCGTATGTGCACACACACATACCTGCTCTCCTCCAGGTGTGCGATGACTCGCAGTGAGCTCCAGCGCCGAGCCGTGTGTCTGTCGTGGCTCTGAACGCCAACCTGCTGTGACTTACATCTGGCCCGACCTGTCAGAGCTAACCAGGCACAGTAAACAATAACCCCAATGCCAGACGTTTCAGAAATATTACTCCATGTTTCCTGCTACCTGCCCCCCTCCCCTTTGACTGTAACTCAGCCAACATACACTTATCAAAGTGCTCAGTGGTTGTAATCTTTGAAGCTCCCATTTTTCATTTGAGTGTTTTATCCGTTGATTGTCTCTCTCGTAGGTCGTAAAATGTGTACCGTAGAGGCCAAACGTTTTTATTGCTTTGTCTCTGTGAGCACCTCTTATTTTCTTATCAGCAGCTTTTCCCTGTCTGTTTTTTTTCCAGGTTTTGTATGCAGAAGAGTGCCAAGTTGGTGCCAGGGGTGACGTTAGACCTCATTGAGAAGTAAGTGTCACTCCACCGCCATCCTAAGAAAACAAAAAAAAAATCTCTCTGTCGCAACTCTTTCCCTCTCTCTCTGTCAGGAGGGAGCAGTCTAGAGAGATCATTATCCTGTTTTCCTTGTGTCTGTCTCTCTCTGTCTATCTTCCTGTCTGTCTCTTTTGCTCTCTCCTTATTGTCAGGCCTCTCTCTGTTGTTTTACATGCTGCAGGTATAATTCTCTGCCTTTGTTTCCCCCTCACAGCCTAAGCGGCGGTAGTGTGGCAGATTTAAAGCTCCACATTTCTTCACTAAAGCTCCGGGTGCCAAGCTGCTGAGCACGGAACATCTCTTGCTCTTAGGCACACACTCTCATATGTTAGCGCTCAATATGAATGTCATATCCAAAGTTTTAGTAGTTTCACTCACAGAACCTTTGGGGCGGCTTTTGTTTTTTTCCCGCTTACGTGCAGGGGAGAGTAAAATGACACCCATAAACTAAGTTGGTTGAGGAGACTCAGAAGCAGTACGTTAAAAGCAGACTGCCATATCTCATGTTGTTAGAAAGCACCTTGAGCTGCTAAAGTTGAAGAGTGTCTCTGCAGTCCGTTAACGACGTTTGCTAAAGGTGAATAATCGTTTTTCTTCACATGCTCAAACTGTGATTTCAGTGTGCCACAGACAGCCAGACACAGTTTGGGAGTGCATGTACACACAGTAGTTCCACTAGGCTTTAATTAGTTTTTGGCTGAGGGTTTGCAGAGACACTGTGTGCTTATCTGCTCTTCCCTGTCATGTGTGTCCCCAAGAGCCGTTTTCAGTGTGTTTGTGTGTGTGTCTGTTTGTGGTTCTTTGGACTCCAGCTAGCAGGAGCTGTCCCACAATGACGTGCTTTTACTTTCCTGTTGAAACTTGTAATCCCTCACCTCAGTCGGGTAAACAAAAGGGGTTTTGATAGTGCCATAAATTCTCAAATAATAGCCTTTATTTACATAAAGCACAATCATTTTTTGAAACAGACTTTTATAAAAGAAAATCCTTTATTTCAAATGTTTCAAGAAATGATTTTTTTTAGATGTATGTCTTTACATATTTTAGTAAGAAGCCTCCCTGTGTTTTTAATCTGCTTCCATTTTAATTTGCTGTTGTTGCTGTTTGCTGTTTGCTGTTAATGCAAAGTCAACACTTTTTATCCGTTATCTTGATAAATTCAGTATAATGTCCATTCTCACAGCATTAACTTAATAGTGCATCATTACAGTCATGCCATATTCACCAGTCAGCAGATCTGAATTTCCCTTTTTAACACTTAAGTATTGTTTTCACTCTGCAGCTAATTCTAATCGCTTCTACTTTGCAGTTTTTTTGTTCTGTGTTAAGCTTCACTTTCTGTACAGATGTTTTACATTAAAAGTCTTCCACAGGCTCAGAGGACATAATCCCTCCCTTTCCTGGTAGGCTTTTGTTTTGAAACATCTGCTGGAAGTGTTGGGTTTTATTGATAAAACCTTTTACACAGAACACAGAATTTCTAGCAGCAGATTGGTCAGTGTGACATAACTCTGTTGTTGTACTGATGGATTTAGTGTTGTGGGAAAAGTATATTATGATCAATGCGAGTCATCATTTTACCCCCATCAATGTTTTTAACCTCTCCTTTATGAGGGACCAGCTTTTCATTTCTTGTTTTGTCTTTTTGTTCATTCTTGACACTATTATCACTATTATATGAGACTCCATTATTTGAATACAACATTTTATTTGAAAATCTGCTCAGAGTTCACATCTTCAAGTTACCATTTCCTGTTTTGTCTTGTTTCTGTTTTAGTTACATTTTGGTTACTGGCTTCCTTGGTTTGTTTTTGGTTTAGTCCACCAAATGCCAAACCTGCCAAAGCTATTTGGATGAATAAGGAATGATGCGACTCACCACTCACTGTTGATTTCTTCATGTGTTGCACGTAATAACTCACACAGCTACATATTATAATAACCACATATTGTTGAAGTGATGTATCTCCGTATTGTGATTCAAGCCTTTTTGTTAAATCACACTGATTGGTCCAGTAGGGGAACATTTGTGAGAAGTTTACATGTTCACGCTCAGCTTGTTTCCCATGTTTCTACAAGACTGATAATCCCATCCATCATCTGAACATGTTGCTCACCTCTCCGTATCTTATTTGTCACTGTTCTTCCCTCTTTTACCATTTAATTATCTTCAACAATTAATCTTTTTTACTTGCAGTTTTTCTTTGATTTTTTTCCATCCCTTTCCACCTTTTCCTTTTCCTCTTCTGTCAAACACCACTTCTCTCCACTGGATAAGTGTTATGCAGGAAGTGCCCTAGTACTGTATCCATAGCTACTGCCCAGTGACTCCCAAGGCAGGATGGGAAACCACTAGAGTGATGATGAACACCTTTGAAGAAATAAGCCTTTTTCCATTTGTCTTTCTTCCCTACATTCTGCCTTCTCTGCTACACCAACATCAGTCAGTGGGTTTGACATCATTGAAGCTCTCCATACATGCTCAAGCTCCCATGTCCTCTTCATCTTTTATCACTTGTCTCACCAGAATGAAGAATGGGCTTCTGTAGAGAGGAGAAAAAGTAATTTATGACCCGCTTGCTGTAAGGAGAGTTTTAGCACCCACAAACGTCACACTAGTTTACGTCAGTGGCAACGCTGTGGAAAACATTCTCACCTGATCTCAGTCTTCTGTTAGGCATGAGTAAAACACCAAACGGAAACATCACAGACGTGACAGTTCAACAGTGGTTTTTGGAGTCAGTCTAACACCTCGAAATAAAATTCAAAAAGAGTTCTGTCAAACACACAAACTGTGATCTGAATTCAAAGCTGCAGTCAGTAATCAATCATGTGTCGGGCTTGAAACCAACGCATGCTACAAAAACACTCAATACTATTCCACTAGATCGTAGGTTTGGTTCCTGTAACGAACTCTCAAAATGCACGGCCACGAGAAACAAAACAGTTTCTCTTTTCCTTTCCTGTGCTCTGCTCTTCGGATTGTATACTAATAATAAGCCAGTAAGGTTAATAGAACGAGTTCTGCAGCGGCAAAGTGCTGACATTTTCTCTATTGGTCGGTGTGCTCTACTGAAATTGGATTTGAGATGTTGTCAGTTCCAAACAATATTGAAAAACAAATAAAATATCAAATTCGTGAGAAGCATGACCTCGAATTGACATACAAGCATGGAAATAATAAAGGTGGGATTCATATGAGATTAAAAAAAAGAAAATACAAGATTAGATGTTTCCAAAACTTGTGGAAAATTGATGTTTAAGTAAAATAGTGAAAAGAAAAACTGAATTCACTAAAATGCCGCAATTAAGTGAAGAGAGAAAGGGGCTTCTTGCCCTGAACTTGACTGGAGAAGGGCTTTTGGTTTTTCATCAGTGGCGGTTGGTGGCATCCCTGATGCTTAAGTTGAGGTTTTGGTTCATTGCATGTCCAACATGCTAAGTGTTGACTCAGCTGATGCCCGTCAGAGTTAAATAATGGATAGTCTCGGAGCTCATAAAAGAAAAATAAACCCGTTTGCCATCTCTCTCTCTGCTCTGTGAAGCTGGCCCGGCATTCTAACTACAGTCAAGTGCCAAAGTCAAACATTTTTCAAGGGCTGCCTCATCAAAACAGGAAATATCACAGAAACAGCCGCTCTTGTGACTAGAAGAGTTCAGCGATTATTATAATGATTCAGTTCCTATGGTATTAAAGCTGCACCAATCAATTAAATGCCTATGTATAACATGAAAAATGTTTCATTGTGACAAACCCACAAATCACCCAATGCAGCAGTTCCCCTCAGCTCTATGTAGCGTTTAAGCTTCTTTTAGCTCATTGTTTTAGTTCTCTGGTCATTCCCCTTGTTTCCAGTGGCAGCAGGCAGCTGATGAAGCTCTGATGAGCCCACTAATCGCTGCCTGGCCAACACTAAATGGCAGACAGACGAGGTTAGCAACTAACTGGTGAAGATAGTGAAGCATCTAGCATTTAAAAGCCAGATTTTTTTTTTTTTTGGAGTTGGTGAAGATCAAAAAGAATCTATAACAGATTGAATATTGGATTTAACATTTGTCAGATGGACAGAAACATGACTCAGACGAAAGCTAAAGCTGCTCTGTGTCTACTGGATGTGTAAATAGGCTAACACGTGTTCGCTAACACGTTCACCATAACAGCTTTATAAGATTCTATCAAGGTTGATGATGTCAATGTTGTGTTCATAGCTTGTTCTGCTTCCACAAAGTGGCAAAACAGTCAGTGACTGCAGCTTTAAATGTAACTTTTAGTTAACACAAGATGTGTGAATGTTAATTCACGTAATCCAGAATAATTCCAGTCTTTTGGTTGAAAAGTAACATCTATTTAGTAATCTACTCTAGGAACAATTCACCTTAAAGTGTACCCAGTGTAACTTGCACCTTTGGGACCTTGTTATTAGGGCTGCAATTAATGATTATTTTCATTATCGATTAATCTGCCGATTATTTTCAAGATTAATCGTTTAGTCTATAAATTGTCATCCTCAACACAATTTCCCAGAGTCCAAAGTGACGTCTTCAAACTGCTTCTTTTGTCCCAAACCCAAAGACTCTTCATTTACTGTCAGAAATGACAATCAGAAGCAGCAGATCTTCACATTTCAGAAGCTGGAACCAGCAAATGTTTGACAGTTTTGCTTGAAAAATGACTGAAACGATTAATCGATTATCAAAATAGTTGGCATTTCATTTTCTTTCAATCAACTAATTGTTGCAGCTCCACTTGTTATTGTCCCTGGACATAGGTATAGGTGCACATTGTGACAGAACCTTTTTTAGGTATATACAGCACAGCTAAAAACTTCTCACTAACTGAAGTAGATGTAGACAAGTTTGACAAAGGCACATTGTACAGCTCTGGGTGCACAACAAAAAGCTGTCAACTTCACTCTTGTTGTCTTGTTTTCTCTCTTTGTCTTTTTCTGTACTGACCAAGCTGCACTGGCAGCTAATTTGCGCCGTATATAAAGTTTCCGGCAACCATATTTTTATCCGTACTGTCTATCATTCTCACAGTTTGACACAATAACTTACCTGTAGCTACTGTAGCATAACTACAGTGTATAATGAGAGTTACTTGTCAGCTGACTTTGTGGCATCCTAGCAACACACAAATCACACCAGGTTGCCTTTCTTTGGAGGCTTCAACAGAGAGATGGAGGGCAGCTCGTTATTGTTCGGCCTTTAAAATGTGTCTAGGCTGATTGGTCTCAAATAGTATTCAAGCAGCTTTGTTCCTTTGTCATCGTTTTGCTGCGTCCAAATTGCTCGCGTGGGCATGAGCAAGCAGCTAATGGGCATTACACTCGCTGTCCACTCATCGGGCACGTATTCACACTTTTAAAGGTCATACACAGTTGGAAAGCGCGTATCGTACACTCACCGGCCTTGAAATATTACAAACATTTGTTGCAAAATGCATTCAACATAATGTCAGCATTGAGTAGTCGTGTGTGCTGCTGATTTGTTTATTCATCTGATCATTCCTCTGTCTCTCCTCCATCTGTGCACCTGCTGTGTCTCTGCTTCCCACATACATCCAACACACATTCTGCCCGTGTCCAATCACAATAGCCTTTCAGATAAGAGAGTCACGACGCCGAGCTCATGTGGATTTTACCTGCTTAAAATACACTTGGTTCTCTCTCTCACGCTACAGTATCTCTCACTGTTTCCCTCACATGCAATCACGCAGTTTCTCTTTCTCACACACACACACACACACACACACACACACACACACACACACACACACACACACACACACACACCTCTTTTCTTTCTTCTTGTGGGTCTGACACAAGTGTCGTGGGATGATCCCTATTTTCATCTTCCCTTTGAGTCTTTCACAGTGAGCCCCCCCCGGTGGGAGGGCCGACCCGCCCCCCTTGGTGTCTGACACCGTCTGAAAACCCGGCTGTGCTCGACTCACCAGGGGCTCTCTGCAGTCAGACTCCATTATTGAAGGAATCATATCACTGTGATGGCACCTTGGCATTTATGATTCCCAGGAGATACTTCATTGATCCCATAAGAAAATACTTGATGCCCTCGATGTCAGAGAGAAGAGTCAGCTGCGCAGCAGCAATCCTCGAGAGGTGGTAGAGATTTGGCTCTTTGCTCCAGATAAAAGCAACAGCTTATCCCTTTTATGCAGGACATTGTGACCCTGTTCACATCTAGTATCCAGAAATATTCAGTTGTCATTGTTTCTTGATCCAGCTGAGGTTAGACTTTGGCGTAAGGCGCTATAAAGTATTTCCGCCCCATTAGTATCCATGGTATCAAATGTTACACAAATAATTAACCACTAAACGACAGCAGGTACCCATCAGAGGTTACAGTGAAACCAGCTATATGAGGCTTAACTTACTTACATGCCTGCTGAAGGGTCTACACAGCATAGAACAGCTCACCTGCAGCGCTGCGCTGTGGCTTTTTAAAAAGTCATCACATGGCTTTGTGTTTCATTTAAAGGCTTTTTTATCTGGAGGTATACTGCAGTTTTGTTGACGTGACACAGTGGTTCACTTCACTTCTGCTTCACATTTGATAACATAAATTCATGAATTAATAGAAAACTGACTTTGGACGCCCTGTTCACTCAGAGGGACTCGAAGTAGCAGGCTCCCTCTTGCCTCTCATGAGCCTGAAGTTTGTGGGTGTGTTTAGTGTTGGGCACATCATTTCCATACTCAGCTCTGATTGCACATTTCTCCCGTTTCCACTATACCAGCAAAGTCATTCGTTTCTCTCGTGTCTCCACTCCTAATTTTCCTTATTTATTATATATTGCGTCTACGCTGGTAGCTTGTTATATCATTGTGAATGGGGAACAACTGTCTTCTCCTTTATTTGTTTTGAACAGAGATAAGTTGGATCAGAAAACAGTTGCGCTTCTGTTTCCAGAGGTGCTCTAAGGTTGTTGCTCCCGTGTGTCAGTATCACTGTAAGTATGTACAATATATTTATTATTTTGATGGATGACACAAGCCCGAACACCTCTGAGTTCAACAATCCATCCATCTATCGGTCCATCCTTTTCCCTCCTCAAATATATTACACTGGATACTGAGCAAGGATATGAACTGCTGAGTGTTCACCCTTAGTGCTGACTTGCCAAACACCTTTGGCAAGCGCTCAAAGTGTTCAGGAGCTGGCGTGCCCTCATGGTTATACAATAGGCTTGTACCTGCCAGGAGCTTCTCAGCAGCTATTATTTGTCACTTAGAGGTGGAAATGGGAGGCTTAGGGCAGGAGAAGGTCAGACACTCTGTGTGTAGTTATAAGTCTGATCGACTTTACATGCCAGCTGCCAGACTTTGGTGTTGTTGTAAAAGTCTTTTCTAATTAATTAGCGTTTAAGTTATGTATTAACTATATTGTAATATAATGTAATTTATTGACAGGTAATGTATAGAACTATATTTAATGCTTCTATCTCAAGACAAAGACATGCTCTTGGAAGTGCTCCAGTACACCAACTAATGAGAATAAAACCACAGTGGAAAGTAAATGTTTGGGAGTGACAGAGGCTGCTGACATTTCTGGGATGGGGACAAAAATCCCTCCTCCCATACAATGAAATAAATGACCTCCTAACCTTCTCTTATTCGGTAGTCTCTTGCCTGTATGTAGCATTGTCAGCTTCACTGCTTAGAGTTGTAGAAGTGCTTTCTCTCGTTTATCTTCACTTTCCCCCCACATTTTTTTCATTAATTTAAAGCAATTCCCTCCCCTGACTCACTTGCTCACATTACCTGTAAGATCTGTGAGCCAGCTAGTGTTTGCCCTCATCCCCCTGTCTTCTCTCCCTGTTTTATATAGTGTTCATTAAAAGGCAGACGCCTCGGTGTGGTAAAGGTAATTTTCTCGGTTTTGATTCAGTGATTACCGTCACATTGTCTTGGGCTCTGTCTGAAAGAGATTTCCCTGCTCTCATTTCCATGGTGATCCCAATCTCCGGTCAACTTTCTTCACTACAGTCAAGAAAAACATTTATCCCCGGACGAAATATAGTTCAAGACAGTATTGACACATTAGATGAAGAATAACCACATAGAAAATTAAACGTTAACATGATAGCTGGCTCTGTGGAGAATAAGTAGGGGTTGTTGTGGCAGTATTGGACGATTGAGTAATGTCTAATGGCCCTCCACACCTGTGGTCCACCTACAGCTGAAAACACCTATGTGGGTGTGCAGGGTCTGCAATGTAGAACGATTGTGACCATGTTTTGGTCGTGTTCTTCTACTGTAACTTGTTCCAACTTCTCTCTGAGTTGTATCTTGATTTGACTGTTTCCACAGTTGTTGTTTTTTTTGGCTTTATTAAAAGGCCATAAGCTTTTGTGACCATGTAGCTATTAGCCACAAACACCAGCTTTTATTAGTTACCATACAGGATGTCTAAGTTCTTTTTTAAACACATCATTAAGTTGCAAATGTAATTAATACATTTTGAAATGCATTTTAATGTATTAATTGATTATAATGAAACACCTCAGTATCAGTAAAAGTATTTTCCTGTGGAACAATCTGTAAATGAAGTCAAATCAGATTTTTAAACAAACCATTAAGGTTTTGAGTCATTCAGGTCACAGGAAGAGGTTCTGGATGAACTTCTTACCAAAAGGCAATGGCCAGCTCTCCAGATACTGTGGTTAGTTTGCACGTTAACAAAGCAAAAAATTGGTGAAATCAGATTTTCCAAAGACAAAATTCGTTAGCCGAGGTGGCAAATGTCGTTTGGAATCAGATTACAATCTGACGATCTAAACGATGCACTCACACAAACATGTAGCCTTTGTGTGAAATAGTGCCTCTTCCCTTTTTCCCTGATTTCTAAGATTTAATTTAATTAAACTGTATTGCTTTTAGTAGCTTTAGCAGAGGCTGCCACTCTGCAGGTCAAATCAGCACACACATTTATTCCCATGTGCTTAATTCTGTTGAGACAGCCCAGTTGAAATTACTGGAAGTTAAATTAATTTTTCCCCCTGAAATGCCTCTCTATGTAAATCTCACATATAATCTCAACAAAATGCTTCGTTCTTTCTCTGCTTGTGCCTCATGTTGCTCTGTGTCTCCACTCTTGGCCTACACAGTATCTCTGGTGAACACACAAGTGTAGAAGCACACATTAATATTCTAACTCGCGCTCGTTGCTAATCTCTCTGAGTAAGATGCTAAGTGCCTGTACATTTCTTCAGATGTGTTGTGATAATACTACTGAGCAGTTGCCACTTTGTGCTCTGAGTCAACAGTGTGACATACAGTGAGCGTGGCTGACACAGTGCCATCTGTGTTATGTTGTGTGTGTGTGTGTGTGTGTGTGTGTGTGTGTGTGTGTTGCAGGATCCCTGGCAGGCTCAACGACAGACGCACTCCCCTCGGAGAGCTCAACTGGATCTTCACAGCCATCACCGACACCATCGCCTGGAATGTGCTGCCTAGAGGTGAGGCTTCACGTACACAGACACACACATGGGAGACGCACGGTTAAACATATATCATCAGACATCACCATTTATTTTCCACTGTCACCAATCTGACAGAATAATTCCAGTTTATTACAACTTGGGTCTTATTTTTGTAGTTTTGGCTGTCATTTCCATCGGTTATGATAACATTGTGTTCACCGAGGTAATTGATGAAATTCATAACATGTTGAAGTGATGTCCATGGGGCTGCATTAAGAGCAATACTTTGTGTATAAAGGTTTTAAAAGGTAGTGTCTGTTTTCGTTTGACTTCCAAAACCAAAAAAGGAGAAAGAGAAAAGTGTAAGGAATGGAATTTGTCTGCTTTAACGTAAAAACAAAAAGCTCAGTCTACGATAGCACATGCACTGTGTAGAAGCTGGTCCTGGATGCTACAATACCAGATGGCATTAGCAGCTCTGTCCGGCTCTTTTGGATATTGGTGAAGTTTACACTCCTTCAACCCCAGCCAACGTTAGCCGAGATAGTTGTGTTTGCCAAACACATTGGATAATCTTCGTCCTAAAAGTTCTTTCTCTTGTAACCTTAAAAGTGAAACATATTTAAAAATACGAACAGTAAAGCATAAATCTAACCTCTGTTTTGCTTGTCCAGGTATGTAAGCTAAGCAGCCCAACATGGTTACATGGGCTAATAACATAGTCTGAACTTACATTTTTCCTTATCATATTTATAATATTAGGACTAAGTAGCTCTACACATCAATAAAATAGCAATGCTGTTTTTTTTTATTTACATGTCTTCTACATGGATCATCAAGTGGTGAGAACGCTGCCTTTTTGCTTGTGACATGTAGCTTTAGCCTCAGTCTGTTAGCATGACATCATGCATGTAGCCATCAAAAGCATATCTAAGACTGTTTTACTAGCTTATCATTTTAAAAATAGACAGCTTGAAACATTAAACTCAGCTGGTGACTGCATTTTAAACCAACTCATGGAGCTAACATTAGCTTAATTAGTGAGCTAGCAACGAGAAGTCTGATTTCTCTACCTCTGTTTGAAATCTACAACCCAAATTACTAAGTATTTTGAGTGGTATATGTGGCACCACTGTCATTATAAACTCCCACTCAAGAACAGAACCTTTGCAGGTGTAGCAACAGTAACTAAGGGGGCCGGGATTAGCGAACTGTCAATTATACAGGTTTCCTAACTTTGTTGAAGCGATGTCGTTGTGTTCTCAGATGTGGCGTTTACTTTGGTGAGTACAATATTATCATAACTGATAGAAATGGCGTCCAAAACTGTGAAAATAAGACCCAAGAAAGCAGAAAAGCACACGAACAAGAATAATCTTCTTACTGGTGTTGAAGGGAATGTAAAGACAGCAAAGGGCACACTGAAGTTGTGAAACAGGAATCTTTAACATGTCTAGCCAATGATGAAAAATGAAATGAGCCGTGTGTTTCAGCTCACAGGGAGCCCAAATTAGGGCACCTAATAAAAACAGTACAGTAGTGAAGCATCAGCAATACTAAAACTTTGAGAACATCCCCAGTGGTTGAAAATAGCGATGATGTTGATATAAAATGCCAGAAGTGCAGTAAGTGCAGGTTGGCTCCTCAAATGGAGATTAATTGTGTTTAGAGTGTCTCGCACAGTTATTGGGGATATAATTTTAACCATAATTTGGTGGCTGTTAAAGTTAGTATGCGCACACATACACACTCTGTATGGTGACAACAATAGATGAAAATACTCACACACTTCTCTTTTTTGACATGCATTTATCTTTTGCATGCAGCACATTGCTCACCTGTCTCTTGTAGGCAACACACACACACACAGGCACAGTCAGACTCCCCTGAGACAAAGTGTATCCCAGCTAGAATAGCAATGTGACAATGCTGATGGCTGCTGAAGCCATTTAAACCTCGGGGGCTCTCCTGTTAATGAAGCAGCCCACATCAGAGAGAATCCCTGTAATGAAGGCACTGCACACCTAATCCAAATCTCACACACACACACACACACACACACACACACACACACACACACACACACACACACACACACACAGCAGCACAAACACTTGAACATTTAAACAGCGGGCACAGGAGTTGTCAGACACTGTCTCTCATATAATATCCCCAACACACACACACACACATATATAAGCTCCCTCACACAAACAGGGGAATCACAATCATAAGCCAGAGACTGGCATGGGATTGGCCTGGCCCCATTAAAGTGAATTAGCGAATACATTAATGAGCTGAGGAAAATGTGACAGTGACCAATCGCTTTAATCTGCATATCACTGTCCTCTATATTCTATTAGTTTACACACAAGCTACCCTGTTTTTCTCTAAAGTGGCCACTTGGCTCTAATTACGCTTCTTCCTTTTACCCAGTTAGATTTTCCTCACTTGTAATCCTGTCTTTGTGTTAATTTTTATTTATTCGGTGGCCCTCTTCTGTCTCCGATGTGATGGATCATTTCTTTTCTCTCTCTCTCTGTCTTTAGATTTGTTCCAGAAGTTGTTTCGTCAGGACCTGCTGGTGGCCAGCTTGTTCCGCAATTTCCTATTAGCAGAGCGTATAATGAGGTCATACAACTGTACACCGGTCAGCAGTCCCCGTCTGCCCCCTACATACATGCACGCCATGTGGTAAGACACACACAGACAGAGCCCAGGGCTCACTTTCATGCGCACAGATACACAGATGTCCTTGGCTTTGTAGAACAGAAGGCAAGGGGAAGAGTCATCCACAAGGCTTTGCTGTTTGTTCATACATACTGAAGTTAAAGGAACAAACTTTCTAGCAGATACTTTCTTTGGTTATGGAAGAGACAGACAGTGTGTTATTTATGTTATTGTATGTATCTCTAATGATTGTAAATGGTTACTTTTAAAAAGCCCGTAGAGAGATTAAAAAAATGCTATCAACTTTGTCACTTGTGCACAAATGGTAAATCTCCCTCGGGGCTTATTTGCCCAAATGTTATGGGCTCGTTTATTAAATGAAAACTCGTCTCTTAAACAGTTTTCCATTGTTAAAGACAGCATGTAGCAATGTACTTGGGTGTGTCATTTTTCTTATTACCATAGGTAATTGGAAAAACAGACCACAGTGAGCTATTTCTAGCAGTGCTAGCTTCTCTGCCAGAGAGTTTACAAAGCTTTAAGGAATACTCCAACGCTCTTGAAATATGTTTGTTTGGTTTCATGCCCACGGTTAGATGAGAAGATTGATATCACTTTCAGCTCTGTGCGTTCAGGTTTTGTTGTAAGACATGTTTAGCCTAGCTTAGCACAAAGACACTAGCTTGTTTCATCAAAAGTGCCTTCCAACAACTCCGAAGTTGTCTTCTCCTGTTCAGATTGTATCCTGTGGCTTCAGCACAGGTAGAAATAGAAAACAAATCACTATGATTTAACAAGGAGTTTTTACCCCTTGGAGCTAATTATCGACCAGCCAACAGACAGGTGGGTGACTGTACACAGCATCTCTTTGTCTCACAGTTAGGTAGCCGGCTTTACATACTTTCCTGACTCTCAACAAAACCCAGGTGAGTCTTACATACTTTGGTGGCTAGCTTGCTAGCTAACAACAGGACAAAAACAAAACCAAACAGTTGAAAGACGTAGTTTTCCTCTTTCCTCGGAGGCTAGCTGCTCCCTGCATCCAGTTGTTGCGCTAAGCTAGGCTAAACATACTGGATCAATCTCTCTACTGAATTAACAAGGATGCCATTGATATTTATCTTCTCAACAAACTCTCAGTAATAAAGCAAAGACACGTGTTTGCCAAAATGTCAGCGTATTCCTGATGGAGGCACAACTGTGGTCGAAAACTGTGTGAGAGTGGAACAGAGATTAGACGTGTGGGTACGTACTAGAACGTGGTTACAAAAAGATGATTGGTGTCAGAAACAACTAGCAAGCAGCTGGCCCAACAAACTTAGGAAGCCTCGTTTGTGTCTGCACAGGTTGTTAATATTGCACTGTTGCCACCTGTTACTGTACGGTGCTAACGGGAAGTTAGCACACAACTTCCCATGCTCATGGGATTGCTGTTACTGCACTTGATATTCAGTATTATTGCCCGGCGCATCACAGTCAGACCTCGGATGTAGAGCATGATTTCTCATTTAAAACCACTGATTGATTCATATAAAAAGAGGACAAAACTGGTCCATCAGTATGTGTGTGTATGTGCCCCCCCCATAGTTCAAGCCACAGTTATCATACAAAACAGAAAAACAAAATGAAATGCTTCTCACTACTTCTCAAAATAAACGCTGATGAGGAAGTATGAGCCAAAACATGTAGCATATGCATACACCTCGTTCATGCAAAGTTTAGTTTCCATGATTTTGTTTCTCAGTTATTTCTGTATGTTGGCTATTGCCAGTGCTGCAGTATGTGTTGCTCTCTGCTTCATAGCAGCTGTCTTCACTGACAGCAGCCTCAGTCGACCTGAATGCCGCGCAGACAGACAAAAGACAAGTTGTATATGGAGTTGGGGCAACGGTGTTCATCCACCCACACGCACATAACCTGCAGCCGAATATGTCCACCTTTGATTGAAAGCAGCAAGAGAACACCTGTTCTCTGGGGGATATTAAAAGACTTTGTGGGACACGTTGGACATCTCTAGCTGTGGCAGAAGTGGCAGATTTAGGTTAAAAGCACTGGTACCTCAAAAAAATAAAACCATAGGCCACAAAAAAAGTTTGTTTTAAATTATTAATCAACACATACCTAAGAGTTTAGGAGTGTTGTCCCTTTTACTCACACAGCTTGAGACTTGTAAAGTTCTTGCGGTATTTTACTGATTTCTCCTCCATGTATTCTCATTACTAGAGTTGTACACAGACACACAGAGGTGCTGAAAGCCTCCCTGATGTCCATTGACTTTCCATGCTCCTCCGCACTGTGTAAGAAACATTATCTCATCATCTATTTCCCTTTAGTTACACAAATACTTCTCCCACGATCTATTGTTTCTCTTCTTGGTCTTCTATAAATGCCTCCCTCCATCTCTCCCACTCATTATCTGGCTCCCAAAAAAAAAAGCGTTCTCACTCTCTTTGCCTCAAGCAGCGACTTGTTGTGTAACACCCTGGCATCACTTATTGTAAAGAACACTGCTCCTCGAGCAAGCAATAGTCTGTCTTTCTCGCTCGTACAAGCCCATTATTTTAGGTTGTTGGTATATTACACTGTTTACCGCCAAAGAAATTGGGAGTCGCACTTTGTTTCGCAGCAGCACATACAGTTTTAAGGAGGACAGAGTAACGGCAGAGAGGTGCTTTAAGAGTGTGGGAAGCAAGACTGAGTGAACGATAAAAAATGGAAGTGCCAGAGATAAAAGGCAAGTAGAAAAATAAAAGTTTGGATCAGTATAGATGGGGAGGGGGGGACGATGGAGAGGGGGAATTAAGCAATTTAGGGGCTCGTTGATCGATGTTGGTGCCCGAACACAAACAGCAATTGTTATTCAAATGGAGCAGAATAAGGGAGAGCAGATAAACCCAAGGCTGATTACTCCCTTGTGTGCAGTTTCAGTGTGGGAGAGTGTGTGTTTGTGTGTGTGTCTACTTTATATGTGTATTTGTGAGTGTGTGTCGCTGCACCACTCTCTGCAGGCAACAGGAAAAAGAGCTTACTCAGCCGCCAACTGGTCCCTTACACTCCTCTGTTGTCGGCTGTCCCCTCATCTCACGCACCACACACACACACACACACACACACACACACACACACACACACACACACACACACACACAAAGACTAGTTTTGGTGATGAGTTACTCATTGGTATTGGCAGGCATCATGCAAGTCAATGCTGTCATTTCAAACGGCGCGGCAGCCTCCTCCCTGTGAGCGTGTCTTTGCTGATTAGACTGCTCTATCTGCTTGTTTCCTCACCGTTGGATTACATAAACACCAGCTGGGATGGATATTTGTTGGCAAAATGTCCACACAGATTCCAATCCCAATAATCAAAGTTATGAAATACCTTTTGATACCTTTCTTGTTGAAGAAAAGCACATTTTGTGTGGAGATGGTTATTTTACAAGTGACCTTTTATTTGTGTCGCCTTGATTTTGTCTGTACGTCAGGACAAAAGGGTTTATTTGCCTCTCAAATAATGTAAAGACTTATTGGAAGATTTCATTATTTTAGTGCTCTCTTTTATCCGTCGATATCTTGAGATGCTACGAAATGAGTATGGAAAAAAAAAAAAAGATAATTCTTCAACACCCTTTACCATCAACTGTTAAATCTCTTACACTAGATTTTTGTGCGATTGAGTTTTTAATGCTTATTAAAAATAAGATACATAATAAAACAAACAGGCCAAAAGAGAACAAGCAGATATGTTAGATATAAGAGCTTATATAATCAAATTCAGATGAGTAAGACGGCATTATACCAACTTTACACAGGCATTTTACAAAAGGCTGGGCACGGAATCAGCAGCCATACGAGTTAATGGTAAATTCAGTACTACCACTGCTTCATCATGTAGATGAAGGAGAGAGAATTAGGAGGTTTCCATTGAGTGGAAATCATTTGCTTAGCAGCAGTCAATCCAGAAAACACAATATGACAGCTGAGGCATTTTAAAGTGAGTGTGGCCACAAGTGACAATTACGAGATAAGGGTAACAGCAGCACGAGAGTCATAAAGTCAGTGAACTCGCTCAGTGTTGTCAGCAGTATGAACCTAGCTTTAGCCCATTAACCAACACTAACCCCTATAGGCTACTGGTCATACCAGCAGACCCCTCAGTGTATTGTACTGTATGGAGGAAGAGAATGTTTTATTGCTTATCATTTCAACCTTTTATTTGTAAGTTTGTACGACTACGTTATTTCTTCTCTCAAAAGCTAGGCAGCGTCATGGAGCATACCTTGTACCAGAGAAGTGCAACAGACGGTCGGTCCCACAGCATGTAGAGGAAAGTACCAAGCACCTCCAGAAGAGTCAACCAGCCAGCCCTTTGGAAGCAACTTCCATTATTATTTTTTGTGCAAAATCAATAATTAACATGAGTTTTCCAGTGATTGGGATAGCGAGAAGTTTGTTTGATCTACGACAGAGGTTTTCAAGCTGTGAGGCGCGCCTCTGAGGGGGAACCCACAGTGTCAGACTTGGAAAGAACCCTCATCTAAGATATTCTAATCAAATACTTAACCAGTAAAATTGAGGATCTTGTTCTGGACAATCCCACCTCCAAATTCCATCTCATGTGAGAGCTTTGTGAGGAAGCTTGAGTTACTATTGGAAAAGTATAACCACCATAACCTTACTAATGAGATGTTGGACAAATCTGGACATGTGCATCTAGAAGGAGCGTGCCACTTCTTTCCTTTTTTATAGTCTTAAAATATTTCAGAAATATAATTATTTGTTTGCTAAATGTAAATACATACAACATAGATACAAATGCAAGCAGAGGTCTTTGCTTCAAATGTGTTGGATAATTTTTGGTCCGACCAGTGTGCACACCATCCATCTGAATTGCATTGAATTGGTCTAATTTCTCTAAAATGTGGCAGCAAAAACCTTGCCAAATGAGTAACACCTTGTCTTAATAATGCAGTAATTTCTGTTTTGCACTGTTGACATTTTTGCTGGAAGGCTAAAAGTGTTGCCTGCCGCAGCGGCAGCTGAATTTATAAATTCTCCCATTTAGCCTGAACTTGTACCAGCTGACATGTATGCTGGAATAAATTGCCTTTTTGTTGACTTTTAGAACAATTTGAAAGTGGCTGATGAAGCAAACATCTGCCAAAATGTACCTCATTAGGTTTTCTCATTAGGCAGCAATGCTTTTTTAGCCACATACTTTACTGTGTGTTTACATGTTGCACATACATGACAGCAGTGGATCCTTTGTACCTTTAACACGGTGCTGTCAACCAAGAGTGCAACTCTATTATACTGCTCCCAGCTAATGGGAGAAGCTGTTTAAGCTCCGTGTCACTTGTTCATCACATTAGCATCACATTACATCGCAGTGCATCGACTGGGAACACGACTCAACCCCCAACTCATGCTAACTGAGAGGAAAAAGCCCCATCGAGGCCCTGAGCTCAATTTGCTGCAAGAAAAAGGAGCTGGAAAGTGGAAGAAAGAGAGAGACAGGCAGAAAGATTGGAGAAGCTGCAATAAGGTTTGATGTGAGTTACATAACCCCATGAATTAGATATGATGACCATGAGAGAAGGCTGGTGTTTGGAGAGGGATTAAAGGCTCCTTGCTGCCCTCTCCAGGACCTCGGGCTGGGAGTTTAAAGAGGTGTATGTGCACGGAGAAGAAAGCAAGGGAGTGCTGGGGAGGAAAGGGAAAACCATGACCACAGACTTAGTGCTGAAATGCATTTGTTTCTGTTGCTTCAGGTCGTAATGAGATTCCTTTTAAATTGTAACAAATGTGTGTGGTTATTGGGGTTATTACTTATAATGTATGTCTTAATTTTCTTGTGCTTTGTGTGTGTGTGTGTTTGTGTGTGCACGCATGTGTCACCTCTCTACAGGCAAGCGTGGGACCTGGCTGTGGACATCTGCCTCTCTCAGCTGCCCACCATCATCGAGGAGGGCACCGCCTTCAGAGTAAGTGTGTGTGTGTGAGAGAAAAACAAACACTGACACCTTTTCAGCTTCACTTGAAAGGTGGAAAGACTGTGAGCAAGTGTGTGTGTGTGGTTAGTGGATATCTAGCATTGATGGATGGCTCTCATCTTGGACCTGTCCACCACTGGCGCCTGTAAACATCAACAGTTCTTGTTTGCACTGCAAGTTCTCAACCAGCAGCATCTACAGCATCTCTATTAATCTTCCAAACACACACATTACCTAATAATTCAAGTGTGAGTGTCAAATAAAAGCCATTTCTGAAAGCACTAGCCTGCACTTTGAGTTAAATGTACTGACATGGCTGGGGACTGTGATGGAGATGCTGAGTGTAATGGAAACACGCTGCAAGAGGCTGATTGAACTGATGATGACTTAAGATATCTGGGTCAACACAAGACATTTCTGTGTGTGTGTGTGTTTGAGCAGACACACCCTCACCAGATGCTGGACAGACCGCAGAGCAGCAACATGTGCTCTGTAACGCAAACTAATCAGAAAAGTGGCACCAGAGCAGCTTTTCCCCGATGTTGCTTTTATCCTCCACCTGGCCCCCAGAGGTGGGCGTCTTCTCCATCGCTCCCCCAGGAGCAGTTTTCCATCCTCGATCCTCCTCTACTTTCTCCTGCACTCTGGCCGAAAACACTTACCGGCACCGTAATTGAGCCTCCGAGGACTACTAAAGGAGATCTTCCCTCTCTGTCTCGCGCCCTCTTCCAGGAGCCTTTAATTCCTCTCTGATGTGCTTCAGCTGTTTACCTCACTGTCTTGGTCTCTGTCACAAAACTGAATTTAGAGCTGCAGAAACATGTTTACAGATTGTACAATCTGCTCTTGACGATTATCGAGTATTGGCAATAGTTTCACCCTCTACTGCACCCCTTATTACCCCTCACCCCAAATATATATTTGTTGTTTCAGTGTAAAAACCACCAAAGAAAGTCTAATCTAATAAACAGTTCAAGGTGAAAATAAGCATCACATGCGTTAGAAAAACATACATATGGTTCTTTGTTTCTTTCTGTAATAACTGTGTTATTCTGAATATATTTAACAGGATTCCCACAGTCATGAAAATTCCTGGAAAAGTTATGAAATAAGAAAAACAGTTTTCCAGGCTGGAAATGGTTTGGAATTAACTGAATATTTTGGAAAAGATTTGAATATACATTGTTTTGACTATAAGAATGTTCATAAAAGTCCCAAAACATAACGTGACAGAACATTTTCTGGTTGCTTTTGGTCATGAAACAGATCTTTTGTTAAGAAATACACAATGTTCATGTGCCTGTTCTCTCCTGTTCCCTGCTTCCACCCTATACTTCCCATCATAAATGTCACATATTGATCATTCTTGGTTTAAGAAATATCTAATTCTACAAGAACCAAGAATGGTGGTGAGCCTACGTAAGCCTACATGCCTCTAAAACCTGATTGAAGCTCACTGTCAGCAGAAAAAAAGACCTGACCACTCAGTCAGGTTCCTTTCACCCCTTTAGACCATAAGAAATGTCCCTTTGTCCATTATTACCACTAAGTATTAGTAGATAGAAAACATTATCATTTTACAGACTCCATCATTGAGCATGATATTGTTCAAAATCCTGTTTTTGCCCCCTCCACTTTTATAGTTTTAGTTTGGTTTTCCTACTGAGATGTCTCTGAACGTTGTCCTCTGACTGTCCAGCCACCATATAATAGTCCACATGAGAGAGGAGAAGAGTTAACACAGACACTACTCGGGGCTGAAATAAGCACCTCCACCTTCTCTCACATTATTCCAGGTTTTAAAAATTCAGTTTCCTCAAAGAAAGGCCTTAGAAGCTATTAAAAAGTCTTAACTGAATCTAATTTCCAAAAGTCATAAAGATTTCCTCTTGCCTGCTGTAGGCAGTAATAATAGTTATAAAATGTTTTTGTATCCAATTGCAGGCTGTCAGACGACATTATGCACCTATGAACTAAAAGTGGGATTAATAGTTGCGACAGTGGCTTGTGCTACAGGAGGCTGTTCAGTGTACTTCCAGCTACAGTAGCTAGCAGAAGTGGGCAAGTGTCGATTTTTAGGGAGAACCTAAATTGATTCATCTTTTTTAATTGTTAATCCATCTATGCCTTTTCTGCCACTTAACTTACACGTGTTAATTTAATCAATTATATCATTAGAAAATATGGTTTTTCGTCATGCTTTGATACTTAACACGGTGTGATTAAAAAAATGGCTAATCAATATCATTCTATGTGGTATTAAAAAGTCTTAAATTTAACTTGGTGAACCCTGCAGAAGCCCTTTAGTTATATTTTTATTTACAGTTACTAGAGACATAAACATTATTTTAAGCAGGCTTACCCACCATACACCACCTTTTTTCATGTATCAGTGGGTTTGTGAGTGTGTGTGTGTGTGTGTGTAGAGTTATTTAGCTTTGATTATGCACAAATTAATTTAGCCATCCAGCCGCGAAGCATTGATATTTCCCCTCTCAACATCCATCAACAGTCTGCACAACACTGTCGTAACTCCCGCTGTAATATTAACACCCGGCGTGATCAAAAACTCTGCGGCCGGCAACCAATCAGTCAGGCACAGCAGCAGAGAGAGGGAGAGAGGGAGAGAGGGGAGGTGATCATGATAGATCAGGATTTATGTCGTTACTGCAGTGCAGTGTCACTTCTTAGCTCATTGTGTCAGGGCTTTTATGAAATGATAAGCTAGTCACTGCAGACTGGCTCATTACTGTGTGTGTGTGTGTGAGAAAAGAGGGAATGAGTGAAAACGTGATCAACATTGTGTTTTTGTGTTTTGTGTCCACAGCACAGTCCTTTCTTCGCGGAGCAGCTGACGGCGTTTCAGGTGTGGTTGACTATGGGTGTGGAGAACAGAAACCCTCCTGAGCAGCTCCCAATTGTGCTGCAGGTACGAGTGCGCACACACACACACACACACACACCCACACCTCCCAGCACAGTCTCTTTCTCTCTTTTAGTTTAGCTTTTTCAATTTTCGCCAGAATGGTTACAAAGCATACAAAGAAATAAACTGGATAAAGCAAGTGTGATTATAATAGAAAGTGAGTCTGTAAGAAATAGTTAGGAACAGTGAACATGAAAGAAATCTTTAATATATCTTGCAGACCTTCACTGTACATACATTACACATATTCTGTTTGGTATCACAGACACACACACACACACACAAAATAAAAACGGAAAAGGTTTTACAAAATCAGATGGGTCCATGAAGCCTGTATGGTCTTTTTCCAAAATGGTGTCTCTCTTTCTCTCACAGTTTAATTCTGTTAGCTTAGATGATAATTCAGCATTGTAATTATAATTCAGTGTGTATTATGAAAACAAACTAAAGTAAAACTGTAGAGAGTCGTAGAATATGATTATTATGCAGACAGCTGTTTTGCTTTCTTCCCTCATTGTCTCGTGTTTTGCATCATTAAGTTTCTCTGGACAGCAGCTGTCACACTCAGGCACCGATATTCTCACTTGATTCTGTTCATCTACAGATTTCTTTGTTGTTGTTGCACATATTACAGATACAGGTGAACTCCTACCCCCTTCCCTTGTTCCCTTACCGTTCTCTCCCTCCCACCTTCCCACCGTCCAAACCATTAGTGACTTATACACATATTTAGACAGACAGGGACGATAATAGACTGGCAGAAGGACAGACAGGCAGGTGGACGAACAGAGAGACAGGTGAACAGTCGGGCAGATAGAGCTAAAGATGGACGGAGTCGGATAGAGAGAAAATGAGAGTCAGGGCAGATAAATAAGTAAAATAACGGAAGCGATGGAGAAAAACAATGGTTGTAGTAAAAAATAAAGAGAAGAAAAATACTGTAGAAAAGTCATTGCGATAATAAAAATAATTATAATAGCAACAATAATTACAAAGTAATAAAGAAAATAACAATCAAAGTAATGATGATGATATTAATTGAAGAAGAAAAAGAAATAAATAGACCAATAACAAGAATAGTAGTAATAATAATACAGTTAAAGGTTGCTCCTCCACAGCGCTCTGCTGGGTAATGTGTTGAAATGTGGTTCTCGGAGTTGTGAGAGGTTTTCACCGTAAAGGAGGAGGCGTCAGACAGGAAAGCCCTGCACCTGTAAAGCAGACCAATACTCGGAGGGCTTATTCTCTTTTACACCCCTTTTTAAATATGCACTTCATCAAAGGAAATGTGCTGGTGTTAGTTTCATTTTTGAATAAAAGATTACAAGATCAGGCTCTAACATATGTAGCTCAAGTCTGAACTAAAGGCCGTCACACTGACATGACGGCTACAGTACATAGGTTATATATTAGGTGTATGGTATAACAGAGACATATTAAATGTGTAGGTTCGTAGAGCACCTTAATAAATCTCTTTTAATATTTTGTCGTTCAGTAAACCTCAGAACACTTTGAATGAGCCAATTTCAACTCGCCGAGGAGATTCTTCTCGTATTGAATCAATCTTTCATAGTGTGCTTCATCCTCACCCCCTCCCTTTATTTAAATGAGACACTGCAACATTCTTCCTGCAATTTGCGCTCAGCATTTGCAGGCCGGTTTTCTTCATCGCAACCCTGCAACAAAGCCTGAGATAAGAGCCGTGGCTGCTGCGTTCCCTGTAGTGCTGTTAGATGTGGCAGGGATGCTTTAATCGGGGTGAAATCTTGCTAAAGCCTCGTAGTGTGCGTCATCTGTTGAGTAACAGCAGTCGGATGTTTCTCCCCTCCCTTTCCCTCGTCTTCCCACCACCACCGCCGCCCTGTGGGGTTGTACAGTTGTGATGTCGTATTATATCACAGCGTAGTAGTGGTGTGTCGCTGTCCGTGTTGAATGGTAATTTCCTGCTGACTCAGCGCACTGCGAGCCGCAGCGCGTCCATACAGCAGTTCTGTCGGGACCCGTTAAAAGCCAAGGAAAAGGCAGACTGATTGGGCAGCGCTGGATGGTGTGTGTGTGTGTGTGTGTGTGTGTGTGTGTGTGTGTATGCTGTTGATGTGGATTCAGAGAGAGAGGGAGGAAGTAAAGCACCAGCAGCCTTTAAGATTACGCAACATTATACAGCTTTACACAGTGAGGGCAAAGTAATCTCAAGGCTACTTCGTGTGTGTATGCTGTTGATGTGGATTCAGAGAGAGAGGGAGGAAGTAAAGCACCAGCAGCCTTTAAGATTACGCAACATTATACAGCTTTACACCGTGAGGGCAAAGTAATCTCAAGGCTACTTCATGCTCTCTGGTGTAACGGATGGACACATAAACAGGTTTTATACCCTTTTAAGCACACAGTTGCATAAAAATGAACTTAGAAGACTGGCGTATTCTGGCAGGATTTACGATTCGATGCCAACATATAATCTGGCTCCATTTGAAAGAACGTCGAGAAATGGGCAACGGAGAGTGCTCCATCAATAATGCTGTTTAATGAAAAGAGTAAAGGGAGGACAACAGAGCTCAGGAAGCAGAGATACGGTGCGGCGTTGTCTTGACAACGGCCATTTCATCCCGAAAGGATTAGCAGATTTTGCAAAGGGGATTACAACGCTCTAATTTGTGACGTTTCGGTAACCGCAGCACATTCACACACATGCGGCATTCAGTGTCAGTGAAGTGGTGAAGGCATGCGTGTGCCTGAGATAATAACATGACGCCGTGTGTCTCGCAGCTCGTACACACAGCGTGATGATGGGAAGTGCTTACTCATAGCACTGAAGGAGATTGGAGTCAAGGTGTTGTACAAATAAGAAACAGAGACAAATATGCACACACCTGTGCATTTAAATATAGCTGCATTGCTCAGGGATAGTATTTGCATCCTTGCTATGTATGTTAATGTATTATTTGTGCATAAAGTGTGTGTGTGTGTGTGTGTGTGTGTGTGGAACATATTCACTGAGTCAAATCATGTTGAAAAGATGAATCGTGACAAAGAGAAAGGGATATTCTTTTATTTAAGCTTGGATCAGGAGACGTGTGGATTGTATTCTTGCCCGTTGGCTTTTCTTATTCTTATATAGCGCACACCTACGTCACACACACACACACACACACACACACACACACACACACACACACGTCCATGTTCCCACGCTCTTCCTTGGAGCTGGAGGTAACCCTGGGCCGGTCTTCCCCCGGCCTCCGTCTGTTTGTGTGGTTACACTCACCAGGTTAAAGTCACAGAGAACACTAATAATACATTATGTGTTGGTGGAAATGTCTGTGTGTGTGTGTGTGTGTGTACCTGGGTTCCTCCATATGCTTGTTCCCACACACACTGTGGGACAGTCACATGGGGATGGACCGGAGTCCAGCCTTCACACAGTGCTTAATGCTGCAGAAACTACACGCACACACGCACATATACATTTTTAGCACATACCATTCGCCTCCTTAAAATAGTTTTCCTTGGCCAAAACTGCCACATCGTGATCCCATTTGGCATCATTGTTACATTGCGTGTATGAAACCAAATGCACACACACCTGAACCTGCATCTCCTTAAGAAGCCAAGTGAAATGTCAGCCAAGAGGATGCACCCACACACCCACACACACACACACACACACACACACACACACACACACAGAGTAAACAAGTGCGACCTGGTGCCAGTGTGTTAGCAGTAGCGGTGGGAGAGCCACCTGTTTCACTCCACCTCCTCACCCTCTCTGCCATTTCTCCTGCTGTCCTTCCTCCTCCTCCTTTAATCTCAGGCTTCCTCTTGGTTTGGAGGCAGCGCAGTTGACCTTTGACCTCTGCTCTCTTTCAGGTCCTCCTCAGTCAGGTGCATCGGTTACGGGCTCTAGACCTGCTCGGACGGTTTCTGGATCTGGGTCCCTGGGCGGTCAGTCTGGTGTGTTCAGATAGTGTGCCTGTTTGGAAATACTGCTTTCGTTTTAAAATGACTCTCCACTTTGGATAACAAGACGCAGACATTAACAAAATGATTATTTAATGAGCACAAAATTGTGCGCACGTGGCTGTCCTAATATAGCTGGATCATATTTGCACCAAGCAGCAGCCTTTGAGTGGTGTCAGAGGGTACAGTATCTAGCCATGCAGCTAGTTTCACTTTTATGTGCTGAGGTTTTGAGATATCTCTGAGATTTCTGCCTCCACCCCAATACAACAAAGGTGAAAGGTATCTTGTTTGAGGCGCTTAAAGCAATAAAAAATGACTTCTCAACTGCAGCTAATCTTTCCAGAAACAGTGTCCCTATTACTCTGGATGTTCCACAGACTTCACTGTGATCAGTTTTCAGTGGAGTATGTGGATTATCCAGGGACGTTGATTTTACAGGAAAGACACATGGCTGTTGAGTTTTTCCACATGTAATGTTTCAATGCACACACACTAAACAGGACAAAGTATCTGAGGAGCACCAACAAAATTCTTTTCATCGCCATTGTTTTAATGTGGGGGCTGGAGTCTCAGAGGTGCACATCTCAAAGTCTCATCACATCAAAACAAAAACGCTCTGCATTGCTAGATATCAGGGAAGTGAGGAAATATTTTGTTATCTGGGTGTACTGACCCTTTTTAATATGGAGACACTCTAATTGCTGCAAGAGGCTTTCTGCAAAGAAAAAGTCAACAGGAAAGCCCCAAACTTCTTGTTAGAAACACAAAGTCACATTAAATTCTAAAAGAAGTTTTGCTTTGAATAGTTTGAGCGATACCACTCTCATGTCTGTGCTTTAAGGGATAGGTTCATCATTTTTCAAGTCTGAATTACAACGATGGTCAGGTGCCCATATGAATGTTTCTTGCTGTAATCATTCCTCGCCTCTGTTTTTTGAGCTGTAAACTAAATGATGTGACCGTACTGTGATGAAACACATCAATGCTGCTGTTAATATTGGAATTTCTTACCACATTTATAAAAATCAGCATTTCATGGGTTCAAAATGTCTCAACACGCCATCTACTGTTTTAAATCAGCCCTGAACCTGCGAGGCCGATGCTGACATAGAGTCAGCCGGTTGGGACCCGTCTACGTCTCCGTCTAGACTCTAATCAGTGTCAGTCAGTCTCCCCCGTGTCCCCTGACCCGCACACTACAAAGCCACGAGGCCACGCCTCCTACAGGTGTTAGGATATGCTGGGAGAGACGGTTCTCGCCGAGTCTGAGGGTGGAGTTACACTTTAATGCACTTCCAATGTAGGTGGGACAAAATCCTCGTTCTGTGCAAAAATGGATTCACCTCAAAAACTCACTTTATTACCACATTGTAGAGATTAAACAAACAACATGTTATTTAGTGAACTTTAGATAAACTTCAGGTATTTTTTAACTTTGCAGTTTCCCCCTGCCTCCAGTCTTTATGCTAAGCTAGTTTAAGCTAGGTGTTTCCTCGCTCCAGCTCCATACTTAATGCACAGACATCAGAGTGGTATCAATCTTCTCTTTTAACTTGGAAAAAGCATGTTTCCTAAAATGTTTTGTTGGGCTTAAACAGAAATGCTGTGTATTTGGCATGCTTACTATGATTGACAGGTCGCACTCAGCTAGCTTGCCCATGTTGAAAGGAAACATTTAGCTGCAGCCGACTTCTAACCTGGCAAACCAGAATAATACCACTTATATTCACTTCTTTTCATTACTTGAAAGGTGCACAGTTGTACTGTTCTTAAAATATTGTGTAGTTTATTTAATTTGACATAATCCCTGGGCCAGTTCCAGCCTTTACTACCTTGTGCTGTCACTCACAGTCTAAGTTAGCAGCATAGTGAATCCTCCAAAAGGCCAAAGCTGAAACAAAGAACAGCTCCTGCTCCGCTAAGTTCCATTCCTGTCTACATGTTTACATTTCAGACCACAGGTGTGTCTTGGTGGTCACACTTGGACGAACACATTCAGCAGCAAGGCCTGGTTCATAACTGCAATATCAATAGTGCTCTGTGTTTGTGTGTGTGTCCAGGCCCTGTCTGTGGGGATCTTCCCCTACGTATTAAAGCTGCTACAGAGTTCGGCCCGAGAGCTGCGGCCGCTGCTGGTTTTCATCTGGGCTAAAATCCTGGCCGTGGACAGCGTAAGTTATATAATCCACTCACTAACATTAAAGTGACTCTGTCTCATCTTTTCTAAAGCCTGATTGTCCTGAAAGTTTTTATTTGATCAGCTTTGTACATCCCGGGTTTATTGTCGTTATATGAATTCTGTCTGACGCACATAATGACTCACAGAAGGGATGAAAGAAAGAGAGAGTGAAGAGGCAGAAAGAAAAATTAAAACAAAGATGTTTCAGGGTCAAATGTATTTTGTGTGAATGTGTGCACAATGATGTTAGGAGGCAAAAATATAATATATATGTACATATTTTGCAGTGACTGAGGGTGCAAGCACAGAATATGTTTTATGTCTCTGCATGTTTTCATCAGATCAATATATTTGGGGTCAGACATTTTGACAAATTAACAATTCTGTGTTGATTTTTGATTTGATTCAAAATCAGATCTGAAATTGGCAAAGCTGCTATAGTTATATCAGTGATTTTGTTTTTGCATGATGAAATATTGCTTGATTTTTGCAGAAGACTGCCAGGAAACAGCGTTCTCCCACACATCTTTTGTTAATCAAACAGTGACTTTGATTTAGACCAGTAAGCTTAATTGCAAGTTATGTTTCATATTGCAGCAGACATGAATAAAAACATGAATGAATCCTAAAATACGCTTTAGTTAGTGCCTCAATATAACCTTGCCAAGAGCTTGTAAGTCATGTCAAATCATGTTATTTTTTGGAATAAGTTAAATGATTAAGTTTTATTTTTCCACACAGCTACAAAGGACATTTTCAATAAAAACCATCAGTATTCATTCATGTTCGGCTCTGCCACCTATGACAGGACTGCTGTGAATGCTGTATGAGTGGAAAGTGACCTTAAGCAGCATCTGCAATGAAGTGAACCCTCCTCCTCCTCCTCCTCCATTTACTCTCCTTGTCTCTCAATCTCTCTCCCTGCCTGTCTGTCTCTCTCTCCCTGCCTGTCTGTCTCTCTCTCCCTGCCTGTCTGTCTCTCTCTCCCTGTCTGTCTCTTCAGTCATGTCAGGCTGACCTGGTGAAAGACAACGGACACAAGTACTTCCTGTCGGTGTTGGCCGACAGTTACATGCCAGTGAGAATCCACCAACGCTGTTTGTACATTTGTGAAGAAAGTGACCCATATGGGATTTTGTTTAGATATAACATAAAGGGATATATCTCTCCTTTTCTTTAGACCAGTGATACTCAACTTATGGCCCGCAGACCCAGATAGGGTCCCGGGTGGCCTGCCGACCATTTTCTAATTCACAATGAAAATTAATTGATTCACACTGGGATTTTTTTTTTTTTTTAAACCAATTGGTAAATGTTCAATAATGTCCCTTGGCTGTTAAAGTTGCATATTAGCCTCAGTGATCTGTGCAGTGCAAGTGGTGACTCTTGATTTCAATGCGTTCACGTACACCTGAGCTGAACAGGGCACGTGGGAGAAGGCCTTCAGGGCTGTCTGCCTGGCAGAATTTCCTGAGGGCAAACTTCTCCCAAGTGCCTACACGAGGCTGCTGTGACTGGATCTGCCTCTTGGCAAAGATGAGTGACGACAGCAAACGTCGTAAGGTTGACAATGAAGACAGGACAGATGAATTAGCCTTTATTTTGCCGCCTCACACCAAACCTCTGTGTTTAATTTGCCAAATGACAACGGCTGTATGCAGGTTATCAGGCGCCATCACAAGTCAAAGCATGCTAGCTTCAGTGCAGTGTTCCTGTCTGGTAGCACTGCAAAATATCAGATAAATATGATTAATGTTTGTTTATTAACTGGCCCCTGGACTCCTGTCATTTTGCAAAAGGGGCCCCCTGGCAAAGCAAGTTGAGTATCCCTGCTGTAGACTTTGAGCTTAACTTTTTACTTTACTGAAAGTTATATGCTGACATAAAATAAAGTCTCAGAGCTCCTTTCTTTGTTACAGGCTGAGCATCGGACCATGGCTGTCTTCATATTGGCTGTTATCGTCAATAGCTACAACACAGGACAGGTACGAGTGTGTGTATGAGCATGTTTGGATATGTGTGTGTTTCCGCACTGCTGTCTGTTTGCTGGAAGCCCAAAGGGGAACATAGCGCGTTATTCATTTACTTCCCTCACCAGAACCTCTGCGGGTTGTTTTGGGGCCAGCCGTCACTTTGAGAGATTACTCTATCGCCCATTGTGTATTTCCGGGAGATATTGGTTATGTGACAGTTTTGTCACCGACAGTCACCTCTATAATCTCAGTCCCCGTCCCAGCCACCTCCGTGGTGACGCTTTATCACCGCAAGTGTCACTTTCTGCCCGCTCCTGGCCTCTGCTGTTCAATCCCAGAAGCCTTTTGTGTCGTCATTTCATGGAGTACACACACACACACACACTTGCTGACACACTTTTCCACAAAGAATATTCCACCATCACTCCCTTGTCTCCTGCTCTCTGCAGTTTTTCAACTTTTCTCTTTCAACATTATGTACAGTAAATGTGACCAATCAGAAAAGCTGTATCTGTTCTGTAGCTCAGAAACGCCCGTTCTTCTTCCATACCACTGCTCCTTAATGCCCCTACCTCTCTCACAGCCTTTTTAAATAATAGATGATTCCCAACATTACATTGAGACTCTCTGCCTGCTCCACATCTCCATTATTTATCCCTCTTGCTTTCAACAACAGCACTCATTACTGCGGTGTCGCTGTTGCGAACATGTCACAGAGCACTGGCATCTTAATATTCCAGCTCTGAGGGATCAGCTGGGAGGCCCGATCAGTGCTGAAGGAACGACACACTAGCGATCTGAGGCACTTGAAGAAAGTAGGGGGGTGCACAGGGGCGCGTTGAGTCGCTGCTGTTAAAAGATTTGTTGTTATGACGCCACAATCTATAGGAGACAAAGAAGGATTCTCGGCACGCTAAGCGGGTCTATGTGTTGTGGTACATGTGGGTATGAGGTGTTGCGTTAAAGGCTTTTATGTTCGCAAGAAACGTGTGAGGCTGGGGGATCATCAGAGTGCTGAGCACTGACGTACATGATTCTTAGTTACCATAAAGGTCTTTATTTTCATCAACTGCAGAACAACAGACTGACAAGACTTTATTCCTAATATTCTTTTTTTTTTTTAAAGTATATTTTAGTTCTTTAGCTGTTGTCTTGATACATTTACGATTATATACATTCACACGGCAGTAATGTCACACTCACCTATTTGCTGCTCTTTCTAACAGACTGTCTTTTATTTTTTGCAGATGTTTTGATCGATGTTAAGCTACTGGAAATTAAAGTGAACCCTTCTCGCAGGTGTTACAGTTTGGCAAATAAAGCCTACCACAAAAAGGAAGGGATCATGCTTTTACTATAAAACATCTATATAGGAAGTGTTGCGTGTTATTAACAGCAGCTTAACACTGATGAAAAATATGCAAAGTGGAACAGACTGGAATTAAGTGTGTGTGTGTGTGTGTGTGTGTGTGTATGTATATATATATATATATATATATATATATATATATATAAAATACGTTGGTACAGGCCGTTTTTAGGGACTGTACTTCGTTTTTGTAATGCTTGACACATTATACTTGTGTTACCTCATAAAAAGAATTAAACAAAGGCAACTGAAAACAAGAAAGCAGAGTACTTGTTAACACTCTGCACAAAATAAATCAATCAAAAAAAAAGTTGTAGGAGGATTTTGGAGTGGAGGATACCAGCTTTTCCATTATACTTTAGACTCCCTCAAACCTTGATGGACCAGTTACCTTTTGATCACAAAGAAAGATCTGAAGAGGCTCAAAGGAGAAAGTTATACTGCCGCAGAGCTCATAATCTCTTTGTCCATCACACAGTGTGAGGTTACAGGTTAGCAGTGATTAACTGGCTAATGAGGTACAAGTCTGCTCCCAGCCTGGAGTCTCTGTGTTGCTCATGAGGGTTAAGACTGATGTATAATGCACATTTTATAACATTTTTATTAAAAATAAAATACTGGCAGGCCAGTGACTACCACAGTTTCAAGTCCGTTCTTGGTGACTCGAGGGAAATTATGTCTTACACAAATGGCCTTTGCACTGTTATTACTTCATACCTCACAGCCCTTAAAACCTTCTGACATTTCCCGAATGTACTTATCCATAGGTATCCCCCCTTTTAAAACCCAAAGTTCACATCTGAACATCTCTCACACTCATCATTCTGGATCACTCCTTCTCCACTCACTCTCCTCTCCCCCACCAGGAGGCCTGTCTGCAGGGCAACCTAATAGCCAACTGCCTGGAGCAGCTGTCAGACCCCCACCCCCTGCTCCGCCAGTGGGTGGCCATTTGCCTGGGCCGCATCTGGCAGAACTTCGAGCCGGCGCGTTGGTGTGGAGTTCGAGACAGCGCCCACGAGAAGCTCTACACCCTGCTGTCAGATCCCATCCCTGAGGTGAGAGGCTTATACCAGAGTTCCAGTACATTTGAAAAAGTTCCAAGAGATGTTTTGGACCATTTTGTTGAATTGAAGAAGCCGTAATATCTTGTTTTGCAAATAATTAAATCACACATTCTTATCTAAGATTAGTAATCTTGTCAAGCACCATTTGCATTCGATTATTATTATTTTGACGATTGCTTGTTTCAAAATAAAGTGCTTTTTTGTAAGACAGACAATCCATTTTTTTCAGCTAGTTTTCAAGATAAAAGTAAATTGCGTGGTTGTTACACTCGTATCACAAACATCTGTTGCTTTTCTTATTTCAAGAATCTGTCCAATCTTAGATACAGGCAGATACAAACAAAACACCTTCAATATCTTTATTTTATTTCTATTTTCTTGAATTGGTTCAAGGCGCAGCCTTCATATATCAACTTTTTTGCCTAGTTTTAAGGTCAGATAGTGTTTTGTAGTGGCCTGATTTTTATGCTAGTTTCAAGAAATCTTATCACACCGTTGTTGCTGAGCCCCACTGGCTAATGTTTTAGTTTGACACTACCCAACAAAAACACAACATTTAACCAAAACAGCAAAGCAAATACTGCGAACATATGTTACATCAGACATTACGAAGAAGTGGCTGCAGTGCAGTCAGTTTAATTTCACCCTTTTACATTCAGTGCTTAGTCTGTACAGAACCTAAACTCTGATTTAACAGTTTGACAGACTGAGGAACTAAAGAGTTCATTAACCTGTTCAGTCGAGCCAGTCGGACTCTAAATCTTCAGTTTGATAGCAAAAGCTAATATTCTATTAAGCAAATAAAATATGAGAGAGAGACAACATCCTGTTAGTATACACAGTTTGAAAACTTGACTCAAGTGTAACCAGTATGTGTTACCACTAAGTACAGTGTGAGAAATGATTACTAAAGGTCTAAACTTTAAGGATTGGACCCAACCATGAAGAATTTAGGAGTGGCGGGAGCCAAGAGGGTGGGTGACCATAGTGAAATAGAAACACATACGGAATCAGATTTGTGTCAATATAATCAAACAAAACTTCTTAAATATCAAACAAAAATAAGACTTTGAGAGGGAATAAAACTCACTGACAAACAAAATGTCATCTCAAAAGTAAAACTTGTAAACAATTGATTTGTGTAAACTATTTGTCTTTTGCTGTTTTGAACATGTTGTTCTGTTTACAGCTCCCTCTGCTTCTCTGTCACTAATCAGACTTTTGCCCTCACCGTCTCTGTGGTTACGCTGCCAGCTCTCTCGTTTGCAGTTCTGACACAAACGTCTCGCATGGGCGGGTTTTTTTCAGGGTTGCGTCCCCATTGGCTAATAAGTTTTTGAGTGACAGCACCCGGACATTGCTAAGTGCAGCAAGCTCAAGTTTCGGTTTTGTCGGTTTCTTGCACAATGTTGTGATGGAACCAGCCCATGAACATACACCCAGTGCTTCTGATCTCCCTCAGCCAAGAGAGGCTGGGCCACATGCTGTCAGAGATGCACTGTCCAGGCTGTTTTCTCAGCAGAGAGGACATCAGTGGCTGTCCACAACAGAGGAAATAAATTATTTGAAACAGACGTTGTTTTGAGACTACCTGTCTATTTTCACCTGTGCACCATGCTTCTGCACCGAGCACCAAAATATCACACAGACGGGCAAAGTGAATTTCAAGGTCAGGAACCTCCCAAACGGTTGGAGCACTGCTTGGAGTGGTCGTTGTGCCATCAAGAAAATAGGTCCCATATAGTGATAAGCCTTTATTGACAGCTGTAGGTCCTGACCAGTAACACCAACACACTCCAAAACAATGGAAATGGTAGTATGTCCATCCTCTGGTATACACGCATGTTCTGCAGGACTATCCTGTTCATACAGACTAATAAGTGATAGTTTTGTAAAAGAAAAACACACACACGGAGCAGACCAACACCAGCTGTAAACAGTTTGGACCCACAGTGTTAAAACAGGACGGTCAGCATCTGACTTGGCTGTGTGCGGACCAGAGGGACAGCGAGACAGAGTTTGCCCCGAAGTTCACCCAGACACTTGGTGCCCTCGCTCACACACTGCACATATTTGCATGCATTCACACACACATGTACACACAAGGAACATCTGTTTCCAGCAGCAACTTCCTCCTTCCCGTAAACAGGCAGCTGATTTGGCCGTAGAGTTGAAACTGAGGTCTGCAGACACATCTGTCTGTGCCCCCTCACACAAACACACACACACAAACTTACTTTTTCAGCTGTATTTCCAGGTTGTTCTCTTTTTTTTCCACATTAGGAATTGGATGTGTGTTATTTAAGGCCACTGGAGACTCAGACTGACTGATCGTAATTCACTGCATCAGATTGTTACGAAATAGCACATTTAGAGATAAATGACTGTATTTGAAAGTTCTCCTCGGGTGTTAGATTGAGACACCTCACGTGCTGCAGTGTCTGTGCATGTGAGTGCGTGTGCGCATTCCCCCAGAGCCCCGTGGAGGCGAGTGAAGAAAGTGATGAATAGTTGAACGGGGACAGAAAGCGAAAGGAGGAGCAGAGATCAGTGACTAAGCAGAGAGTTTATTAAAGTTTAAGGTAAAAAAAAATCTACTAAGATGACACTGTTGTTTAGTCATAGTTTGAACGTCACTACAGCACACACACACACACACACACACACACACATGCAGTGTGATGCAGACACATTTAGAAATGCTGCCTGGAATAATGCACAATAAGATGTGAAATTGTCAGAGGTTCAAGTCAGTTTTAAAGGATCCATTTCTATAGATGGTTTTTGAAAACTAAACTACCTTTATGTTCATCTGGTATATTGGTAATGCTGTTTTGTGCAGTGTGACAGTTTTCTAGGCCTGTTTATGTTGTTTGTAATGTATTTATTTTGGCAACACTTTTTTTACGCTGCCTTCTTGGCTAGGTTTCTCTTGAAAAAAATGTTAAATTTTAATATGTACTTTCTGTTTGTGATTTATTTACCAGTGTAGCGAGATAGCACTTCACCTACAATTCAGCCAGGACCACGTTAATCAAAGAGATCTTTATTTTCCTCTGCAGTACGTATATTTGGCGGCATGGCTCTGTTCTGGGACAGAGCAGCAGCAAAGCTAGGCTACAGAACAGAGCAGGCATCAACTGATCAATCTGCTCAATTTGCCTTTTTCAGTATGCCAGTGCTGATATTGGCTAGCACCGTGGTGGCAAGACATGGGCAGGAGGAGTTGGACACAATATCATAAACACCTTAGTGTAGATGGTAGAATTAGATGAAGAGCTGTTGTAGTGGACTGTATTAGATTGTGCAGGTGTTCGTGGTTTTCTGAGCCAGATATATTAAAGGAATGTACACATGCCTGAGTGCAGATGGCAGATTAAGATGCTTTCCAGTATTACAGTCTTGTGTTTTAATTTGCTTTCAAGTCACTGTGCTTTTTATGAGTTTCTTTTATTCCAGGTTTTAGAAAGAAAATTACAATATGCTCATCTGAAACGTTTCAGGTGATCATTTTAATTGGAGAGAAGCAAGCCATATCACAGCAACATCTGTGTGCTGGAGCATCACTAAAGCTGCGTCGCAAGATTAAAAAGTAGCTGTGATGATGCATCCTGGTGTCTGCAAACAGTATACCCAAATATTCATTCTTGTGCTGTAATTTGGTTCAGTTTGTGAAACCAATCCCTCATGGAAAATTCCTTCCGTGCGATGGCAAGTTTGGATTAAACTTCCAATGAAGCAGGCAGAGAAAGTAATGAGTTATAGTGATAAAAAGCAGCTCACAGGAGCACGCAGCACTGAATCTCCAATGCATTTTATAGTGATACAGAAAATTGAGCCATAATTACCTCTACAACTTTCATCCACTAGTCTCACAAAACATTAGAGCGTTTATGAATAATTCTGGCAAGCAAATGTTTGGGTTTCAAGGCAAAGGGCCAAACACTGACTTCAGACGATCGATGAAGGGAAATGAGACTGATAATAACATATCCAAACACATCAAAAACCTTTAACACTGTTTAAAATGTTTTCCACATAATGCTTTATTGAACCGAGAGGAAAGTGAGCTGAAAGCGCTGTGTTTGTGTCGCTGCAGGTGAGGTGTGCGGCTGTTTTTGCTCTGGGGACGTTTGTGGGAAACTCTGCCGAGAGGACGGACCACTCCACCACCATCGACCACAATGTGGCCATGATGCTGGCCCAGCTCATCAACGATGGCAGCCCTGTGGTCCGCAAGGTCACTGCAACACAACATTCACCCACTCACACAAAATACATAGTTTATAATGTTATTATACGTATGTGATAGTAAGACAAAGTGTGGGGTTTTCCTTGCCGTGCATTTAAGACTCTACCTAAACTACATTGCAGTCCAGGTAAGACTCCTAGCATGCTGGTGCAGTGGAGATTATTCGGTGCAGTGGAAAGACTTGCAATGAATTAAATCTACTAGCACAGTCTATATTGGGTAATGAGAAGATTAGTATCTAGATAATAGTTCAGTCCATTTGCTTTCTTTCCAAGAGTTAGATGAGAAGATCGATACCACTCTCTTGTCTGTGTGTTAAGTGCAGAGCTGCGGCCGAGAGGCGATTAGCTTAGCTTAGCATAAAGACTGGAAGCAGGAAGTCACTGCACCCGGCCGTTGCTCGTAACTGAAACAAGTGAAGGGTAGCAAACATAATTTAGTTAAAAATATTCATGCAGATGCATATCAAACTTCTACTATCACTGTTATTCTGTAGAATACAGATTTCATTTGACAATCTGTATCAGAAGGAGATCAGAGATACAGTAACTGAGAAAGATTAGAATAATACAGTATGTGGATAAGTCAGACTAAGACCCCCAATTGAAGATCTTAGCAAGAGAGCTTTTGAAAGAACATCATTTAATATTTGTTGGCTTCAAAATTGAATTGTATATAAAGTGGTTCTCTGGGACAAATCAATGGCGGCGGTAATGAGGTTTAAAGAAACAACATAACAATGTTTGGATAGAGATTTATTACTCGTTTGTCACCATTATACCTGGAAAAATCCTGCTTGGCTGTTTAGCTTTTTTTCTGTTTGTGTTTGACAGGAGCTGGTTGTAGCACTGAGTCACCTGGTGGTCCAATACGAGAGCAACTTCTGTACAGTTGCCCTCCAGTTTATAGAAGAAGAGAAGAACTACACAGTGCCGTCACCAGCCAACACCACAGGTACTGTAGACACACACACACACACACACAATAATACCGCTGCTCTGGGGTTTCTGACAAACAAGAGAACGTCATCTGCGAGTGACGCTACCTTTTACAATATATTCCCTCAAGCTATCCCTTTAAATGTAGGCTCTGTCCAAGGGCTACCCTGTCTTGCTCCTCTCTGATGAGGGAAATACCTGGATTGTACATTGTTTGTGCGAATACATGCCAAAGGACCTATGTACAACAGATTCACCCAAGAAATAAAATTAAATAAATTCAGTCGACTGCTTTTTCAGGTCATTACAATTTCTGGACTGTCGTGTTAAAAGGTCAGTGTAAACTATGTTAAAAAGTTTCCAGGTATTAAAAAAACGAATCCGGTCTGTTCAGTACAAATCCGGTCTGATCAGGAGGAATCTAGCCTAATCAGGGAGTGTTGCTTATTCTAACATTACACTCATTACAACAACATTTATTTTCATTGGTGTGGGATTATCCAGGCTCTTACCTGATGTATGTCCTCCCGTGTTTACGTCCAGAGCCTGGTAACCTGACTCCAGTGAGGGACAGCCCGGCCATCCCACGCTTGCGATCGGTCAACTCCTACACCAACATCCGAGCTGCTACCACTGCCCGCAACCTGAACAAGAGCCTGCAGAACCTCAACCTCAATGAAGAGGGTAAGAGGGTGAGAGAGTGCAGGGAAATGGAGCCAGAAGGAAAATAAGGCAGATGAGAGAGAGAGAGATAAATAAGATGAAGCACAAAGTTCGATGAATCTCTAGGAGGATTGAATGAAGACAAAGAAGACGATTTAGTCAGCTGAATGAATGAAAGAAATGAATCCAAGGAGAGACCATTAGAACATTTCATTAGGTTTTCTTCCTCCACGTCAGCTGGGGAACGTGGATGTAACAGTCCTCAGGCTTACTTCTTCACTCCATCATCCTGAGACAGACTCACTAAAGCATTAATCAGAGGCTTCACAACTAGCAGAGAGGTTGTGACCACTTCACATGCAGAAGTAAATGCTCATCATCCTTGTCATCCCTGTCGTACAAATGTGTATGTGGATAAATGCAAGGACACACATGGGCCGTTATCACAACTGCACCATTTAGTATAATATTTAGTGTAATATCAAGATTTTGGCTTCCAAAAGGATGCTCCCTCTTCAGTGGCCCTTTGCTCAATGTGTAGCGTCACTCCACATAGTAAAACTCGCAGCTGTGGAGTTGACTCCGCATTAGGGGGTCAAGCAGCATTACCCATCAAAAGGGATTTTAAGTAGTTAAGTAGTTGTCAGCTTTACTTAAATTAAGGTTTTTATCAGTTTCCGCCTCAGACTCCAAAAACCTACTAATCAGGGTTCCAGTAGTCCTGGCTCTGATTTGAGCATGGGTGAATCCCTGTCTCTATCCTAGTCCTGCTCTTACTTTCTTTATGAAGCAACTCTTACGACAAATTCCTGTAATGACTCAACGTTGGGTTCTGCTTTATGAAGCTCCTTGTTGATGTTGGCCACAGGTTTCCTAGTCGCTGCACAAACTCCAGTCTCGGAACCTATCGGCTATCGTCTGACGATGACTTGAATGCAGATACATTTAAAATAAGCTAATAAAAAGCTAATCCCTTCTGAGATTGATAAAAAGCTAAATTGTCTTCAGACGATAGCCGATGGGTTCCGAGATTGCATTTTGGCCAACGCGTTCTACCTCTTTTGCTGTTCATACGGACTGTTGCAACCTGCATGCAACCAAAGTCTGCTCAAACGTGATTGGTCAATACTACTAGAACTACAAATGGACTACAAACAGAAACCGGAAAGCTTCCAATTCCAAGGTTTTGTCGCTTGCCTACAGATCCTGCAGATATCCTTTTATAGAGATTACACAACCTCTGTCTCTAATCTTCTTTCTTCTGGCTTGTTGCTTTGCCAAAGTCCCGCAGATATCTGCCTAGTGACAAACTCAGTGGCACTCTGGGATATAATTTCATCATTTCCCAGCTTTCTGCACCAATACGACACAGATTCAGGACCCAGATGTTCTTGCAGTTTAGATTTGTTCACATATTTACCTGAAAAAGGAGGTGAGCAAACAGGGACAGCAAACGTGGGGCCTGGGAGCTGTCCGTGGTGCTGAACAACGGGGACAGAGTGCACTGTGGGACGCACTCCCTACTCTCCACCACGAGCACCATAGTTACTGACAGATGCCTAGCTCACTGAGCTGTTGTGTTATATTATGTGGTTTCCCTGTGGATGCATTACTCCTCCAAAACAATGAGCATTTGCTACAAATGTTCTTCTTTTTAATTGGTGCGTGCATATACTGTGAGATAAACACAGAAAATAATTTATTGACAAAGTTGTTGTTTTGTTAATGTTTTAATTTTCACTTCACTAATCTGTGATTTTAACTAAATCCACTGTGAAAAGTCAGTGTAGGAAAAATGTAGCAACAGGTTTTAATCTATGACAAAGTGCCTTTACATTAATTTGCATGTAATTTAATTTACATTTCTAAGATTTTTTTTTCCATTCTCTGCCACGTGCGCTTTTGTTTGGGGCTAGTGCCGTACCAGCGGTAAATTGCATCAGTGTTGACTTGCTGTTAAATATTTTTAACAGCATCTCTGCTTCCCAAACACAGCTGTAGTGAGGAAGAGCAGTTTACAGTATGCAGTAACTAGTTTTAGCTTTAAGATGACGCACTAATTTCATGGGGAAAATGTCTTTGATTTGTTCCAGTTAAAGATGAAGCACTTTTGAAAGTTTTATTTCTACGTTTATTTGGTTAAATATGTAAAAGAAGGAAGTTTAACTGTTATTTTATAGCAGCAAAATGATTTAGTTCCTAAAAATAGATGCATAATCCTAATGTTAAGCAAAATAATCATGTAATAATTTAAGGCGTAGTCATGTCAACATCTATGTCACTTCTGCGCTCTTAACCTCCTGTTTGTGTCACTGCTCTGCGATTCAGACGGCTAAAGCTAACTGCCCGCCCTCTGTCTACCACTGCCAGGCTGAGTAATGCATAAGCCGTGAGTGGAGTTAAATCACTGGCACTTGGTGAAGTGCGTAACCCACTGCTGACACCCATTTCTAATTCACATTCTCAGTGCTTATTCCAATATGCAGCGGCGTTTATCATCAATAAGCACAGAGCAGAGTGTATTTCCATTCTCTACCAATCTCCATTTCCACATTTCAGCCTGCAGTCAGTTTGGAGGATGCATGGTGTTTGGGCTTGTATGAGTCATGGCTAATGCTTGATGATAGGTGAGCGACTGCAGGAGATGACTGAGCCTGACAGCTGGAATGATGTTGAATGAGCAAGTTCTTGTGCTGGCATGTAGCCTCCAAATATAAGGACTGATTATACCGTTTACACACCTGACACCTTATTGGATGTTGATTTGGTTGTTGGCTTTTGTTTTTGTCTTTTTACAACAATAATAACGATAATAAACTTTATTTATATAGCATTTCACAGCAGCCAAAGTGCCTTCTTAACAAAATAAGAGCCTCTTCTTTTTCTTCTTCCTCTTCAACTCATGTTATCATCACACTTTTATGATGCTCATGATATTATTTGCTGATTGGATCTGAGGCTTTTGTGCGTTTGTGTGTTTTCCTTCATCCAGGCGGACCAGCAGCCTTTTCTCCTGGTAACCTGAGCACCAGCAGCAGCGCCAGCAGCACCCTGGGGAGCCCCGATAATGACGAGTACATCCTCTCCTTCGAGACCATCGACAAAATGCGACGGGTGTCCTCCTATTCTTCCCTCAACTCCCTCATAGGTAACGGCTTGTCAGCAGTACTGCGGCTCCACCGGGCCTGCCTTTGTGTTTCATTCCAAAATACTTCTCTTCATTGTTGTTCATTCATCTTTTTCTAAATATGCAACCCAGCCAATTTTGCACATAAAGGTACGTTTACAAGTCCTGGTGAATACTACACAGCCTGTCTGCTGTGCTGGGGTAGCTTTGTGAAGTCTGAGAAAATAACCCTGATGATGTCTTGGTTGTGTTATCTCCGCTTGGTCTTGGCGACTACACATTTATAACAGAAAGTCTGAGTTAAAAACTGGGGCATGAAATACGTGGGCATTTACCAGGCAGGGATGGTCCAATGAAGAGACATTATTGAGTTGCATTATGGGAAGTGTAGGACCTAGCATTTTTGGGAATTTCCCCCAAAGTAATGGCCCCATTAAACCAGACAAACAAATCTATCTTCAGAATCTGAGATTCTTTTTGTTTTGTTTTTTACTTTTTAAAGCTGCACTATTAAATTTTTTTTTATCAATGGGTCATAATATAAAAAAAATAGTCGCTCATGGAGACAAACCCACAGAGAATTATTGGCTAACTCCCAACTTTACTGAGCTTAATAGCCTGTTTTAGCTCCTTATTTTGGTTTTCTGACCCACAAATGTTTTGGTTCAGTCTCACTGCTTTAATCAACCTCATTTCCAGCTGCAGCAGGAAGCTGTTGTAAACCCGCTGTACAATACCTGCCTGGCACCAGACAACAGACCCACAAAGTTAGTAACTAGCTAGCGAACATGGTGAAGAATCTAGCAGCTTAAAGAGCCGGATATTTTTCTCAGGAGCTGGTGGAGACCTGAACAGAGCTGAAAGGAGAGTGAAGATTGGACTTATATACATACTTATATACATCAGAGTGCCAGAAACACGACTCCAAATATAAATGCTAGTGTTGCTTTGTGATGGCTGACTGTGTAAACAGGTAACTGTTTGCTAACAACGTTAGCTGTATTAACTTTTAATGCCTTAACATGTCAAACATGTGAATGTTTTCAGCTTGTTATGGAGTTTTTAAAGGCTCTGTTTTTGAAACTGAGGATTTTTTTTTTAATTAAACATGTATATTTTTTATATATCCTATCGTCATGATGTTAATTTTGCATACTGTCTCATCTCCTCTGCGAACAGTTTGCCAAATGTGCATCTGGATACTGGTGGCAGCATCGGTGATGTAGATGCACCCTGTTGGATCATTACAGTTGTTGCGTGGCTCGCCACACAGAAACTGCCGTCCCATGAACGAACACTCCCGAGAGGGGGGGTGGGCGGCGGGGGCGGAATAGACCCTGTGATCCACCTGAGGCCATTAAAGTGCTTTTCCTGGTACACACTGAACTCGAACCCACTCAGTTACCTCGGTTCTCGGGTGATTGGCGGGCTCCACCATGCGTCCTGACAGCCAGTTAGTGTGCGTTCAGGAAAACCATTAACTCACTCCCACCCCCTTGGGAAAGGGGAAAGTGAAACTGGGCATTCCCTTTTTCTCTCTCTCTATTTTTCTTATTGATGCATTTCACGCTACAAACCCTGTAGTAACCTGCCAGCCACCCTTGCACTTCCCAGTATGTGATTTTTGCTCGGCACAATGGAAAATGAATCGAAATGGTAAATCGAATGGAAAAGTAAATTGAGCTCTGGAGAACGGTGAATTTGACTTGGCAGGAAAGTAGGTTCAGGTACTATAATGAAATTTCCTGTTCAGCGTGTTTTCTTTGATTTGTGCTTTAAATGAATGGCGCTTTATTTTAGGTGTAGCTGACTCAATCTAGCTCAGCTTCATATCGCTCCTTTGAGGAATCCGACAAACTTCCTCTGCTCTTAAATTCAATTTTAATAAATCTGCTGTGTAAATGTGGATGGAGTCGCACTCATATGCATGTACACACTTTGTTTTTAAGTCACATGCACATTTTCTTCTCTCACACACAGACAAGGTAGCGGCTAAAGGTGATAAAGTATTTTGTCTGGCCTTTTTACTCTATGGGAAGATACATCAGGTCATCTTCTAATCTGGGATTTATCAACTAATCCAGACTTAATCAAACCCAAACTAAAATTCAGCCAGCTGTTCTAGTAGGATTTCTTTTTTCAGGCATGGGTACCATGGGAAATGAATGTTTGAAACAACAATAAAAAGCAGCCTGGCACAGCGCTTGCTCTCATTACCCTTTTATCCGACAAATTTAGCATTCGATGTTTGGTTAAACCTTTTTCAAGCTGCTTGTGGGCCCTTAATGCTGGCGTGAGGTCCCCGTGTAAGCAGGTTAAAAGACATATTGGCCCCTCGCCCACTAAGCTGTGGCCCCGCCACGGCTGAAAAGAGTCCCAGCTCGCAGTGTGCTGCATGTATAAACAGCCTGGACAGAGCAGATGAATGGATGTTGGTAGCAGTATTCAGGCTGAAATTCGATGTTCTCTTGGTATTTACGTCTCTGCTGTCACTTACATTCAGTTATCTAACTCAGCTGAGACTTCGCTTGTCATTTTGACTTTCTTGTTGTTTCCTCATTTGCTTCTGTCTTTTGTTTGGTTAGAAGTTGTTTCCATAAGACCCTTGGGGCTTCATTTTTCATCTCGCCTGAAAAATGTATTAACTTAATTCTCTCTTTTTGGTACACAACAGCACACATTCTCAGGGTTATCACAGCTATGTTTCAACACTGTGTGTTATAGTGTAGCAGTTTAGAGCTAATTGAAACCATAAATGCTAAATGCAGCAGCTCCTGGACACTGGCCTGCAGGAAACCAGCAAGATACCAAAGCTGTGTGGGAGTCAGGGCAGAGCTGCAGTAGTGATTTATTGATTTACATTTTAAACAATCATTCTTTTTTTTTTTCTCTCTTTGTGTCTTTGCCCTCTTGCTATAATTTGTACAAATCCTGCTACGTTGTTACAGCTGCACCAGCATCTCTGTGAGGCTGTAATGGAAAAGAAAACCAAATTGTAGGATCGTTAAAAGTTCAGCTTTAAAGTTTGATTTTGATCTTTAGAAATTATGTGTGTGAATAAATGTACAAATATAAGTTTTAGCGTTTAGTGGGGTAGTGATTGTTGTTCTAACATGCTCCCAGTGACATCCAGCCGCCCTGTCAGGAACATGGATGTCTGTACCAAAATCTGTGCCAATCCATCTTAGATATGTGAACATTTTGACCTGCTGATGGTGTTAGATTAAAACCTCAGGATTCATCCTCCTTATTTACCGTACTTGATCGTGCCTTCATACCCTGTAGAACAGAAGGCCACAATGAGCTCCCTCAATCGTCCCCTGTTCTTGGCAGCGTCTTTACTTCACCCCAAGTTGAGTCCAATTTAGCAAGCTCATTCATCATAGTCGTGCAACAGGTTTTCTCTTGCCGGGACGGACTCCACGATCCGCCTCCATAGCAGCAAGCACGTGGCCCAGCCTTCACTGTGTGAATGTGTGAATGCGAGGCAAAATTGTAAAGCGTTTTATAAATGCAGCTGTTAAATGCCTGATAAAGGCGTCCCAGGTAACACTGTACCTAACATTTTCTGTATCTGCTTTGACATTTATATTTTGTTACATCAAGGGCTGAGATTCACTGCTACCTGTGTCAGTGTGTTTGAGGTGCTCTCCCATTTAAAGAGCATCACAGATATGATTTGGTGCTGCTTACATTTCCCTGTGAAATATATTTAAAATGTGCCTCAGAGGAGTTTCTTCTCTGCCTTCAAACGTTCTGATGCATTTTTTATGCCTCAGCCATTTACAGCTCCAAAAATCGCTATGCAGTGTTAAAAGTATTTTATGTCATCTGCCAGAATTGAGGAGGTCATAAAACAGTGATGCAGTGGTTCATTTAGCCAATAATTAACATCTTTACTGATGTACATCCATTTCAGTCTGCACAAGTCTTCAAATGACACAAGTGTCAAGTCAGGACAAGTCGCTGCTGCAGTGTTGAGCCAGTGAGTAATGTCCGCCGCCATGTTCCCTCATGTGGAGGTGGTGCAGTGGTAATTTGTGTGCACCCGTAATGTAACATGGCGGTTAAACCGGAGAGGAACCGTATTTCACATTTATCAACTGGCTGTTTACTGCAGCAGGTAGCGCGCTGGCTAGCCATCGCTAATCATATCCTGCCCCTCAGGCTACAAACTCCCTCACTCACTTTCCCTTCCTCTTGCCTTCTCTACCTTTTCATCTCTTTCCTCTTCATTCTCCTCTTGGTTTCTTGTTTTTTCCTACTCTCATTTTCATCATCTCTTTTTGCCTTTTGATCCATCTCTGCCATATATCTTCTGAAATATCTTATCCCTCTTTACTCCTTCTGGCCTCTCTGCTCCTCACCCTTTCTAGATTCCTCCTTGTTCTGTATCGTATCCTTCTGTCTCCCCCAGCTGTAGCCCTCCATCCTCCTCCTCCCCTTTCTTGGAATCATCCCTCCTTGGTGTCCTGTCTTTGAAGCATGGGATCATTGAACCCTCTTGGCACTCTCTGGAGAGGGATCTGAGCTACTGTATAAGAGGGTCCAGGCTTCATTCATTCATTCCCACTTCTCCACAGCAGCCTAAGGAGTTTGCAGCTCCAGGGCTTGGCCTGTGTGCCTCATGGAAAAGCGAGGAAAGGGGCAGGGAAGCAGGGAGATGATAAAGGGAAATTAAATAAGAGCAACCATCCTCACAGGTCAAGTTTACAGGACCCAACTGCATGGTTCAGGAAGACCTGAGGAGGAGAAGGAAAGAGGGGGAAAATGAGAAACAGCAACAGTTGGCAACTATTACCACTTTGTGTCCCTGTGGCTGACACTGTGGGAGAAGATAAAGACGACAGATTGAAGCTGACAGACAAAGGGCCATTTAGAGGGAGACAAAGCAGAAAAGGCACAGCAACAGAGAAGGAGGCTCGCTGCACTGCAGAGATAACGGGCTAAAGCAAGTAAAAGCCCAACATGAGGCAGGGTGTGTGGAAAGGAAGGAGGTTGTTGCCAACACAAAGAGATGCACAACACGGCAGGTTGGGGCCCTAAAACAAACTGATGTCAGGAAGTGACTCTCGAGAAAATGACAGGGAGGAGACGGCAAACGAGCAAAGAAGCAGAAAGAGGAGAATTTAAGGAATGATAAACAAAATGAAGAGTGAAATTGCGAAATGTGTCACCCTTCACTTTAAAGACGATGCCAAAGATGCAGTAAGAGTAGCGACACATGAACAAAACCACCTGACAGAAGGAGAGACTTTGTTCATTTGTATTCATGATGACAGCGACAGTTGACAGCAATGAAGCTCCAGTGGATGAGGAGAGCCAGCTGCTTGGTGTGTGCGTGTGTGTTGATTAATTATATACATTACCTGACACTGGAGGTCATTGTCCCCCTGCCACCTCAATCGATCCAAAAACTGCAGGAGAGGAAAATGACCAGGGCAGTGATGCTAATGCCACTTAGCTGTTAGCTCTGCTGTGTTAATGAACCTGGATGGGAGTGATGAGGGTTACACCAGAGTGAGTGTATGTGCTGATGGGTGTATTGTGTGTGTGTGTGTGTGTATTGTCTAAAACGTAAATGAATGAAACGGAAAAAATCAAATATGTAGAATTTATGAGTTTCTTTGCTTTGTGCATCTTTTCCAGGTGTGTCCTTCAACAGTGTTTACACTCAGATCTGGAGAGTGCTGCTACATCTCGCTGCAGACCCTTTTCCTGAAGTGTCGGATCTGGCCATGAAGGTCCTCAACAGCATAGCATACAAGGTGTGTCATGTTGGGCTCTTTTAAGCTACCGGGCCTTGTTTCTTGAGAAAGCATGTCTTCATCATACACAAATGTTCGAGGAGGAGCTCAAGGATATCTCAGTATTTTAAGTGGTTGCTATATAATATTGAGAATCCGCGATTTTAATATTTTTTTTACTGCTGTGCTCATTATAAGTCATTTTGAAGATGACAATCAACTAGTTTTTTAGAGTGTAACATAATAGGGGTGTTTATAATTGACTTTTTGTCTCTGCATCTCTGTCAGTTCTTTTATACCACGTGGTTATGCAGTGAAAAAGCTCTGTTTCCAGCACACTCACACGCCCCACCCTCCCACTGGCATTTTCTTCCTCCAAAAGGCCATTACTTTTGTGCAAATGCAATTAAGGGCCAATGACTCCCCCAGGCTTGGCAGAGCAGAGCAGAGCAAAGAGGCTGCCATAACTTAAGGAGCCATAATAACCACTAGAGTCCACCACCCATCCTAACCCTGAGGCAAAATTTCTTGTGTTTCTTATCACCAACACCAATTGTCCCCTCAGTTACCTTCAGAAGAGCAGCATCTCTGCAATGAGACTCCCTATTTGACTGCAGTAAAAGAAAAAACCAACAGGACTTGATTTACAATATAATGCAATAGACTTCTCTCTTCTACCAGCTAATGCACTGTGCTGTCTGCGGTTTCTGTGTACCTGCAGACCAGTGGTGTCATATTTATAATAATTACCACTGTGACATCCAACATATGGGAACAAACCGATTTTCAGTAATGCTATAATCCCAGAGAGGGCAACTGAACAGAAAAAGACACAATTCAATCAAGCTTTGCACCTGTCCCAGACCTTCTGCGTCATCTTTTGGGGTTTGTTAATCGTAAGCTGTAGATTGATAAAAATGAGGACTTGACTTGAGCTTTCACTGCCTCAAAACAAAAACAAAAACATTAAATTCTCATGTTTTGAGCTGGAAAGATCCATTAACAGTAAAGAGTGAGACAGAGACAGATATCCCATTCATTGCCACACAGCTTGAGTATTTAATTAGTAGGCACATGCATTGAAAGAACTTTTCTTCAGCTTCTTAAAAAAAAAATATTAACACGGCTTTTACTGAAAAAAATGTAAATGCTGAAATCCTGAAAGACTTGTGAATAACGTGCAATAGAGACGTGAGACTTGACTTGAATGTGTCGTGATTAATCCAACACTTGTCACACTTGGCTTGTCTTATTTGACTTGAGATCTAACTTGAACTTGTCTGCATTGATCTGGACTTTTTTCTTTTGACTTGAAAGTTGACTTGAACTGTCTTTGATTGAATTGATATTTGATTCGGTCTTGTCTCATTCGACTAGATACTTGACTCGAACTTGAACTCACTCAAGTGACGTGAGACTCGGCTTGGCTGACTTGAGATTTGACTCGGACTGGTCTTGATTGATTTGACTTGGACTTCACCTGAATTTGTTTCAATAACATTCAGACTTGACTTGTACTGATTTCAATTGACTTGACCTTTTTTTTGAGTTTACTTGAGACTTGACTTGAAATTATCTCGATTGACTTGAACTTGTCCCAGTTCGACATGAGACTTGAGTTTGACTTGTTTCCATTACCTTAAAAGCAGCTTTGCTACTTTCTTCTGCTGAATGATACTGAACTGAAATAAAGATGTGTGGTACTGGTGTCATTCATGTCACACATACTATGCTGACATGAGGACAGCGGTGAGGGATTGAAGCTCTACCTGTGTTGCTTGTGTACCTAAAAAATAATGACAAAGAACAGTTTGACATTTAAAACAGAATGGCAATCTGAACACCTTTAAATGCCTTATTTTCTGAAGTTAATGAGTTATCATTAACTTAATGAGCCCACATTAATTTTTTCCTTGCATAGAGCTCATCAGAGAACATTCATGCATGTGTTAATATTAGCCTAATATTAGCCTAATATTCTAGGAGCTGGATTTTAAATGTCAAATATTACTGATTTGTAACAAAGTGAGCAAGGTCAGCAGCTAATTAAACTTGACTTGCTCCTCAGAGGATGATAGCATTAAATGCTTTTTTTAATAGCCCCCTCTTGCTGCGTGATGCTGGGGTGAAAGTCATGGGTCTTCTGTTTTTAATCCTGTTACTCTAGTGTGTCTGGTCTTTTGACTGTACCTGCTGAGGTTTGACTAAATGGTAAATGGACTTCACTTATATCGCGCTTTTCAACCTTAACGGTTCCTAAAGCGCTTCACAGGTTGGTCTCATTCACACACACACATTCACACACCGATGGCGACGGAGCTGCCATGCAGGGTGCTGGCCTCCATCAGGAGCAACTTGGGGTTGTGACAGTGCTAACCACTGCAGCACCAAGGCAAAGTTGCAGGAGAAAAGAAGATTTATACACTTTTCAAAATTGAAATATGATTGATTTCAGGTGCAATTTAAAAAAAAAAACATACAAAGTACTTAAATGTTGAATGGACTTTACTTTCCTACTCACTTCATTTCTCTGCAGTTTGTTTACTTGACAAGAAAATGAGTGGTGAGAGTTATGAGAGGCTTGAATCTTCTCCTCTTCTTTCCCTCGCCTGACGCAGCCGATATCTCTTCTCACACACTTGTCTCCACCAACCACATCTTCCCTCCATCAGTCCACCATCTCTGCCTTGACCAATCCTCCCTCACCTTCACCACTTCCGTGTCATCATCATTCATCGAGGCGCTGTTTGGCACTTTCTCCACCAGCCAAACATTCCAGAAGCACCTTCAATAATTAAACAGGAACATTCAGGCGGCTTTTCTGAGCCATCATCAGCTTTCACGCCTGTATCCTACCAGAGCCCTTGCTAATAGCGTGGTCTGTGTACACACACTAACTTGTTTGCCTCAGTTGACTCACTTTCCAGCCAATTAATGATGGAGGAAGCGAGGGGAAGCGTGCTGAAGCAGGAGAGCAAGCAGTTTCCCAGTGTGGAGCGAAGCAGCTGCTAGAACTGATTACCTCTGTTTCCTGCAAATGTGGGAGTTTTGCATATCTCATTTTCTGGAAAGCTTGTCAGCAGATGAGGCGTGTGGCCTCCTGCGTTGGCATGGTGTTTGTCAACCGCATGTTAATCGGCATATATCATATATTATATGCATATCATATTTGTTGATTGGCAAATATGAATTTATAATGAATAATCCATGAACATGTTGCATAGTCAAGTTGTTGATTGATCAGCTTGCAACTTCTCATTAATAGTAGAAATACATAATTGGTGACTTGCAACACATGGACGCACACTGACTGAGGGAATAAAGCCTGTGACCTTTTAGTGCAGGACAGCCTGGTAGCCACTCATCCACCCTGCTGCATCGTTTTTCTTAAAGATCCTTTTGCTTGAGCTTTTACGAGTGTACAGCTGCACTTTGCCGCAACCTCTTTCTAACTCTCAAATAAGCTCCAGAAGGATTAGTGCTGCAGTGTGAAGCTCAGTTTTGCCATTTTAAATGTCTAGTTTTTATTGCATGGTGTCTTGCCATGCGCGGCTGCCTTCACACACACACACACACACACACACACAAGCTGCTACCCATCATCTTTACATACAGTCATCTTCCAATTAGTCAAAGACCAGCATATCGTTGTTTTACTTGTTTATGTGCTTTTCTTTTTTCTGTCCTTCTCATCATATTGATCTTGTTGTGCTTGAGTAGAAAAGGTACTTAGATTAGTGAGCTATTACCATAATAACCCTTTCAGCTGGTTTTACTGCTGTTTTGTTTCATTTCCAATTGCCTCTTAATGAAGCGCTAACAGCTAACCATAGTAACTGATGTCGTTTCTCCATCACAAATGCAGTGGATTGTATGTGTGTAAAGTTTGCATTAAAAACATTTCTTCCTTCCCTCTCTGCCTTTTAGACGCACGCACAAACAAAAGATACTCGCCGCAATTTTGGAATTAGCATAGAAATCAAATGAAAGGTTATCCCAGGTAGTAAAATGTGTTTGCCTGTGTTAACTAGATTTACTCTACACAAAGTTTTCTCTCCAACTGTTTTGAGTAAACAACAACTCTGCTATTCATCAGTGATGCTTTGCCTCTATTGTCTTTATTAAGTTTACCCCTCCCTTGTGAGCAGCCATTAGACAACTCACAATGAAGAGGTGATATTACCTGCTCCGCCTAATGAGATAAAGTTCTGGAAATGTAGGCAAACTTTGTAAAGTGCTGCACTTTTCACTCACTGTTACAGCGGGAAGAGTATACAGATTGTAGGTATTGCTTCGAATCCTGATCTGTCCTCAGGTGTGTCTCTAAAAACTCTGAATCCCCGTCCCCTTCTCCTTTTTTACTCCCCAATTTCACGTTTCCAGTGGGACAACTTGATTAAACAACGAAGAATTAACCCACAGTCTCTTTGTCGACAGGCGACGATGAACGCTCGGCCTCAGAGGATTCTGGACTCTGGATCTCTCACCCAGTCGGCCCCAGCCAGCCCCACCAGCAAGGGCACGCACATCCACCAGGCTGGGTGAGGGAAGGTCTCTCACACACATGAACATCCAGATATTCAGAAAACTCATTACAGTGAAGCCCCAAAACACATGCATCACGCATCCAGCTCACTCACTCAGCCTTTGTCGTCAAGCGGGTTCTGACAAATGTTAGTGTGTATCTCAAGACTGGCATACATAATGAGGCCACACACAGAGCACACATTACTTTTCATTTCTAAAAATATTCTGTGATGTGGATTGTGCCTGAACAGGAACATACGATAAACTAGAGAAAAATATGAGACAAAAGACTAAATAGTAATAAAAGTAATGACCAAAGAATCACTAAATCTTAGATGTAAAATGGATTTTATCTGTGAAATTATGCCAATTGAATGGAGCCAAAAACAGACTTGTTTGTTTTTTCCCTGTATCTGTAGAGACTAATGGAATGAAAAGGCAAAGCCACTTTGTTTCTTGTCCTCAAGTTAATTTCTCTCTTCCTCCAGTGGATCCCCTCCCATGCCCAGCACCAGTAGCTCCAGTCTGACCAACGAGGTGCCCAAACCCCCCGCCAGAGAGCAGCCGGCCACACGGCCTCCCTACACCCCCACATTGGGAGGACAGGCACCCCACTCACACCAGTTCCCCCGCACTCGCAAGATGTTTGACAAGGGCCCTGAGCAGGTAGAGGAACACCGCTGTATGAGTCATTGTCTAACTCAGGCACTGTGTGGGTAAAGTAATCAGAAATCAGCAGCTGCAACATTTTTAACTTGAAATTAGCTCTCGAGTAAAAGCTGCATATTTTCTGGGGGGGGGTTTTGTGTGTGTGTGTGTCCAGGCAGCTGAGGATGGTGACGAGCCGGGTGGTCACAGGAACTACATCAGTGCCGCCCTCCAGACGGGCCTGTGTGATTGGAGCGCCAAGTATTTCGCTCAGCCTGTCATGAAGGTATTGCCACTGTCCCTCTTCTCTCCAGTCTTCCCCCCTCTCACTCTGCCCTGCCAGTGTGAGTCAGGTGATAGTGCTTTATATATGTGTGTGTATTATGTTTTCTTAATTCTACAGTGAGCCACAAGCTTGTGCTTCACAGTGATAACAGAACAGGCTCAAAGCGACATGTGAGTTGTGTTTTTGCACACATTATTGAATTTAAAACAGTAAAAGAGCAAATCCATCTTTTTTTTTAATCGATCATTTTAAAACAGTATTTTCTTATTATTCCTCCGCCAAGCAAGCTAGGTCTTGAACCAGCAGCTTAAAGTGGTTGCTAAGCAACAACCAAGCACCGATATGACAGGTAATTTTCAGTTTTCACATAAATATTTATGTGGAGTGGTCTCACAGGGGCACGTTTGTCATGCGTTTTACAACGGCTTCAGGAGGGACTGAGCCATCTGAGGACATGGACTAAAATGTATTTTAGAAAATAATGAAGTCCTATGGAAAACAGCAGAGTAGGGACCAATCGCAGAGTGAGAAAGTACCTGCTGCTTGTACTAGATGGCTTTGCTGAATAATTGAGCTCCATAACTTAACATCTTCCCGAGTGAAATGTGAAAGAAGTGCTTTTTACCATGCACAGTAGTCGGTGCCGAATTTTAATATAAATATTAAATCAAGTTTCTATCTGTTTAAACACCCTAAACATACCGTCCTCTCTGGAAAAGAAGGGGGGGGGATAGTGTCAGCACATTTTGTTGAGGTTAAACAAAGAACAAAGGAATTATTTAAAAAGAGTCAAACGTGACGGTCAAATAGAGGAGAAAATAGAAAGTTTTGGGAGTGGAGGACGAAAAATAAATAAAAGTATTAGGAATTTATGTGTGCATGAGAGACAAAGTGGCCGATACAGAAAGAGAGGGAAGAGAAAAGTAGATTTTAGTCAAATAAAATATTTACAACACAAAGACACTTCGCGGTAAAAAGAGGAGTGAAGGAGATGAATAGCGCTCAAAAACAAGTAAGAGATTTTGAAAAGGAGAGAAGACATCGAGGGGCAGATAAAGTAGGAAGGAGCGTGTGGGTGACAGGAAAAAACAGGTGTTGAAAGTGAATTAAAACACTATAAAGAGCGCAGCAGCAGGATGAACAGGAAGACGGAGCCAGAAGTGGCAACAAGAGGTGATGAAAAGCCGAGAGATGATTGGATGGGAAGAGTGAGTGAAAGAGCAGCAGGAGGAGGAGGAGGAGAGGGGTTTTGCCGTAGTGCAAATCAGAACGCTGTGTTGGCAAAATTTTGAGTGCTGCCATAAAACTCCACTCTGTTACAAAGCTCTGTGTGTGTGTGAGTGTGCCTCAAAGTCTGCACACAGGTTATCATATCACTGTGTCAGCAGCATGAGAGCAAACTGTGTGTGTGTGTGTTTCAGAGAGAGTGTATCCTCATCTACAGTTTTAGGGGTGTGTGAGGAGCAAGGACATCGAAGACACGCTTCACATGAAAGCGAGAAAAAAGATGTCCACAGCTACAGGTTCATATTTGTGAGCGAGAGAGAGCAGTGGTTGCAAATACAGTTGACCAAAAGTGTGTGGACACCTCTGCCATAGCTTGAGCAAGGCTCCAGGAAATCTTAATGCCACAGCATACAGTGATGTTTTAGACAATAGTGTGCTTCCAGTTTGGGGATTTCCCTGTTTCAACATGACAATGGCCCCGTGCACAAAGCCAGTACATACAGTGACTGGCCTGCACAGAGACCTGGAGCCATTTGCACTAGCTAGTCTTTAGTTCAAGTGTTTGCTAAGTGGAGATTTACACATTAAAATGGGTTGAACTGGCAAAGCTAACGTTAGCTTGCTAATATGAAATACAGTAGACACGTCTGACCGTACACATGATAAAATGTTGTTTAGTCGTGTTTTAAACCTCGATGTAAACTGTGAAACTGTAGATTTTAAAACATAGCGCTACCGGTGTTACCTAGCAACAGATGTACACGTACTGGCTAAGACATTTCTTAAGTTTTAATGGTGCAACCTGGTTTAGCAAATCTCTAGTTTGAAACTAGCGAGTAATTACCAAGAACTTGGTATGAATGTAACAAAGACAATATTGCCAAAGTGTCAGATAATAAAATAATAATTAAAAAAGAAAAAGTTACAATTAATAAAATGAAGAAAATAGCAGGTAACATGTAAACGTGTGTGTTTGTGAAACACTGTGGAAGTGTGTGTTGATGTGTGTGTGTGTGTGTGTGTGTTTTGTTGATTGATATATACAAAGAAAAAATTAAACAATTAAAAACAATATAGAGGTGTATTTCTCAGGTTCCCCTGGCTGTCTTCAGGTCATGACATGAGGTGATACATTTTGCTGCAGTCATCTCACTTTTGAGTTTCTCTGTCTGTTACATTTTCAAATTCAGGGTGTATTTTTATTATATTTGGAAAATGTTCTCAGAGCCAGGTATTTGGGAGTGTACTTCTGACTCTGCCTCTTGTCTGTTACTCTGGTGCAGTGTACTTCACACACAAACACAGTGCTGACCTCAACCCCATCCAACATCTTTGGAATGAACTGGAATGTGAATTACGCACACGGTCCTGGTGCCCAGTTTCAGTGCCCGACCTCACTAATGCTATTTCAGCTGAATGGGAGCAAGTTCAGGTTCTTGTGGAAAACATTCTCAGAAGAGTGGAGGCGGTTATGGCTGCGTATTAACACCCAATCATATACTGTATGGGCATAATGTTTGGGTGTCCACATACTTTTGGCCATTTAGTGTACTAGGGATTTTACTGTATATCCACAATGTGTAGTGCTCTGGAGAATATATACAAGAGTCTCTCTCTCACACACACTATTTTTTACCTCAGGGTCTCATTATACGTTACATTAGCAGCTGACACAGTGCAGGACCACAACCCTGGGAAGCACTGCATCAGCTGGCTCTTACCTTGGCACACACACACACACACACACTTTGTCTCTCTCTCAGCTGTGGGAATACGTCAGCTTCAGTCTGACTGCTAAATCCGCCTCCTCTCAGGCTCGGGTCAGGAACCATAAAGCCCTGGAGACGCTGTATGTGATATACAGATAAACCTGACTCGACTACACACTCTGCACACACACACACTCTGCACACACAACATCTCACACACACATATATTTATTCACAAGCTCTCCACTCAGTGGTATTAAAATGTGTGTTGTGTTTCCCTTTAAAGCAACATACGCAGAGTGAAGACATTACAGGAATATTGATTACACACTGTAGAAGTGTTAGTCACATGGCGCTGTGTGTGTGTGTGTGTGTGTGTGTGTGTGTGTCAGGCTGTTCAGCATTCATTGGGCGTGGGAGGCCTCGCTGTAGAAATGTGCTTAATAAGCACACACACTGGCAGCATTTACACACACACTATTAGTTTTTCTCTGTTGTTTACACTCTTTTGTTAATTTATTCGTCAAATATCAAATATGCATAATAGCAAGTTTTTAATTTACTATTTTAATATTTTAAACTGAAAAATGACATACACCAGCTTTATATTATATTCTGCATATTTAATGTCATGTTAAAAAAGGGAGTCATTCTGTTCTCTTAAAATAACGGCGGCGCAAAATCCATCGGGGTCATTAAGACTTAATAAAGCTAATACTTTTCATATTGTCCCTCTGCTCAACAGATGTGATCAGACGAGATTGCATAAAGTAATTATCAGAGTAACCTCATGAGCTTCACTTAACATTGTAGCTGGCAAAGTAATCCAGGCCTGTAATGTGATGTATTGTCAATACAGTGTCTGAGAACATATTGTGACCTGACCGCCAGGGTCGAAGCCTTAAAGGAATAATCAACATCTTGAGAAATAAGCTCATTTGCTTTCTTTCGGAGAATGAAATGAGAAGATCAATATCAATCTTCTGTCTGTGTGTTTAGTTTTGAGCTGGAGTCAGGACGTCGTTAGCCTAGCTTAGCATAAAGACTAGAAGCAAAGGGAAAGCGCTGGCGTGGCTTTATCCAAAGTAGGAAAAAACACCTGCCAACACTTCACCACACTGTATAATTGGTTTGATTTATACACAACGAAAAATGTTTTAAAAAATGACTGTTTGTGGTTTTAGCAACAGCAGGGCACAGTGACCATGCCTGTAGCAGAACCTACGCTCGGATATGGCAACCGGAGCTATAGCCGTAGACACTGCGCAGACAAACAGCAAATAAACGTATTTCCCAACTAACTGATGAAAGGAATAGCAGACGACTGCTAGCCGACGTAACCTTGGATGCAGGTTTCAAAATGTTCACAAAATCCTGTTTGCACATGTTTTATGAGGAGGGAAATGCATTCAAAACATTTGTTAGGATCATAGACTGGATATAAAGATGGACGACATGAGAGCTCCCCAAAAGTGAAGCCAAAACATCTGGATCGCCCCCTGGTGGCTGGCTGCAGTATAGGTCTTAAACCCCGCCCCCCTTCATGTTAGCGGATGGGACATGGGCCAAACTGAAAAGTCAAAGTACATGTCAAATAAATTTTTCTCAAAGATGGTTTCTGTCATTTTAGTTAGTTCTTATCACGCTGGTGTTTGTTCAAGTGTTCGTTTTTCTGATAAGTTTGGTTTTAATTAGTTATTTTGATGCTATAAAAAAGGGGGTGTGACGTCATGACAACTGTGAGTGTGCTCACGATTGGTTCAGGCGGGTGTATGGGCGGGGCCTCGAGCCACAGATCACCACTGCGCAGACTCTGGCTCCAAATAACGTCACCGGTGCAAGATGGCAGCTCCCGTATTCAGGATATTTTGGCTTCATTTTTGTGTAGTGGGAGGAAGTGGAGACGCGTCGTCCATCTTTATATACAGTCTGTGGTCAGGACACACAGTGCATTCTGGTGAGAAACACTGAATGTTAACATTACTTTGCGTTCACAAGAAAACTCCACAGGGCACCTTTAATGTTCACCGGCCTGCATTTCTGAGAGAAACAGTCAGACCAAACTCAACATCAAACCCTGAGAGACAGTTAAATCTGCATGTCACTAAATGTTTGCCATTGTATCGTATTTACACATGAACCACGGATTTGCTCTAATATTTAATATTTTCTTTCCCACATCGTCGCATAAATTAAACTCCATTTGCTTCTGCTTTATTCCTCACACACTTGTTTTTATCCCTCACTACAAAGAAATTCACTTCTCTTCACTTTTGAGACGCAACGTCAGAGACCCCAGACTGATGAACGCTAATTATCCAGAGAAGAGTTCTGGTTCTTCCAGTACAGAAGGTCCTATAAGGGGGACAGACATGTGTTTTGTGTAACCTGTGCAGCTTGTTCTCATGTGTGCTTTGGCTTCCTGTAGTCTGCCTCTGGACAGTTACACCTATATCAGCACATGGTCACTTCATCAACACAGACGGTTCTAATGTTCTAGATTTAAACCAGGTTTGGAGGCAATGTGTCGGAGAGATACGTGACACCTCTAGAAACAACTGATGTCAGAAGTGTTTATCTTATATTTCCACTGTTGTTTCTTTTTTTTTCACGGCAGGGTGCACTATATTTAAACTATATTATTTTTAATAATTCCCTCTTTCAGATCCCAGAGGAGCATGACCTGGAGAGTCAGGTGAGGATGGAGCGGCAGTGGAGGTTCCTGAGAAACACTCGTGTGAGAAGGCACAGCCGAGGCATCACACAAAGAGGTTCGTAACACACATACACACAACTGATGCTATTTTAGGAATGCCATAGGGTTGTTACAGTAAAGCTACCAATATATTAGGCAGATATTCATCATCTTTATATTTTGTTATTCAGTGTTTCTCCCAGAATTGTATTGAAATTGTAGACTATAATAGTATTTATATAGTATTTTAGGCCAAAAACACAAAGACATTTATATTTAACAACTCTGTCTGGCAGGAAGAGCTTTTACAGGTAAAAGGAACTGGACTTCACTTTAAATGCGGAATTAATTTGCTGGAAATTCAGTTGAATCAATTATCAAAGTGTCATCCCAGGTTTTAATCCCATTGGCATTACATGGCATGACCGGTCTCAGATCTTCCAAAAGGCGAGTCAGGTTTATTTACAGAGCACATTTTGATATGCAAATGAACAATGATTGACATATGCACAGAGCATCAAAATCACAGAGATTATAGTCTGAGTCTTAAGTCGGAGAAGCGTGAGAAAATAAAATGAAGGCTGAAAAAAATACACAAAATGTGGAACAAGTAAAATATCAGTTCTGTTCTCAAAATACATTTATAAATTATAATTATAAAAATAACAATACACTGAACATTTAAAGCTACTAATCAATATATTTTATGGTGGATTAAATGACTTAAATGTGAATGGGGTCACTGAAAGTGACAACCCTCCAATTATCACCAAGTCTGTAGGTCTATGAAGTGTATTAGCCTGTTTTAGCCCATTGTTTTGGTTTTAAGGAACATTTTGTAGTTTCAACACAACATTTCCAGCATCAGCAGCAGGCAACTGATTCCAGTGAAAAAGCTCTTGTTAAGGATGATAACAGACTTTATTTGTTATTGTCTTGCCTGTCGTGGATCTTGGGGTTGGATTTTGGTCATCAGGTTCAGAGTTTCAAGGTGCATGTTAACTCAACGCTTTGGCGTCAACCACATTTATTTCCGATTTATTATTATTTAGCTTCAGGGAACTGTGGCACAACCACATGTTTATTTGACTATAGTCACAAAGTGATAAAACTGCATATTTATGGAGGTAATTTTATTGTGTATATATATATGTGTATATAATTTATATTATAATGTTATTTTTTACCACCAACAGTGGCCCGAGAATTGAACCTTGAGGGACTCCACGTGCCAGGTTAACTGATGGACAGACAATTGTCTCTGTCTTAGATGACAGGATTCTTACAATTTAGAACAGTGTTTTCTGATTAGAAGACCGAGGGTTTATACAAAGTTTGGGAAATGCTTAATTTTAACCGTTATGTTTTCAAGGTTAGGAATATGCTTCACTTCAAATATACTCCTTGAAACATGCTTGATTTTCAACATAATCTGGTGTTTCATCAGCTGCACAATCCCTCATGTAAACCAAAAATCTTTTCATATTTGAAATGAAACGATCCCGTCGTCATATTTGTTTGTTGTCTCCTGGCGTCTCACACCAGACGCAGAGCAGAGCTGGATTGACTGACGTGGGCTCCGATGTGAAAAGGGGGTGGTTTTCTGCTCCACTCCGCATCATGACGGCGACCATCTGCTTTCAGATGATTGTTGTTGGTATAAGGAATTCTGTAAACCTTCACAATTGCATCTATAGTAACATGTTAGATGTGATGATAAAAGCTTAGAGAATCTGGAAATCTTTGGTTTAGGTACCTTGAAAGTGCTTGAATGCTACTCTTAAAAAGCAGTACGAGCCATGTAGCCCTATGTGCAGCAGTGTCAAATACAGTGCTAAGATCACAGAGCACAAGCACTGAGATTTTGCCAGAATCATGTTTAATTTAATGTTTTTGGAGCCTTGATAAGGGCAGAATCTGGGTGAAATCCAGACTGTCCAAAAAAGGAACAGACTGAGACACACACCAGGTGTAGATGGTGCAGCTTCGCTTCAGACATGTGAGTGAGTGACAGATGATTTCAAGTGATGAGAGAGAGGATTGATTGAAACCAGTCCATAGTCAGAAACAACCCCCCTTTATGAGTCACAGGACTCCCCTTGCACATGCTCAGACACACAAACCCACACATTAAAGAGCCCAGGGTGCCAGCATACACAGACTCCCCAAGTGAAGTCAGAGGTTTCTCAAACAGAATAGCTAACACCGTCAACGTCATCAGTAGCCCCCTCCACACACACACACACACACACACACACACACACACACACACACACAGAGTCACGAGGCAATTGGCGTCAGAACCTCAGCTCATGAACATCTCTCTCCCTCTCTTTCTGACTGCTCGCTAAATCATTGAATTCGACTTCTATACTCACAGTTTTTGAAAGAGAGAGGAGTAGTACGGTTGCCCTCATTCAGTCTATTCCCTCCAGAAAGAAACGAGACGAGGTGGGAGGGTGGGGTGGAGGGAGGGAGAGGAAGACTGAGGGTGGATGAGGTGAGAAGGAGGCAGGGAAGAAAGAAAGTGCTAGAGAAATATTTTGGCTTGTAAACCTGACTTGACTTTTCTTTAAAATTTACACCATCGCCATGCAGTTCTAAAGTCCTCAGGGTAGTTTTAGAGTTTACAGTAGTTCCATATCGAATGTGCCATCGAACAGCACCAACGAAAGCAAATCAATGCTGATGATCTTGCTCAGCTTGTGTCCGAAGGCCTCAGCCTCTCGTGTCTGCTTTACCCTCAGACTGCGTTTTGTTTTTATCCAACACAGCTGCATCTGTGATGAATTCATGATGGATTTTTCCTCATTCTACTTCATCTCATTACGGCGGTCTCAAGAGCGCGTTCAGGTAGCCTGGACAGGCTGTTGAACCGACATGTGTTGTTGCCATGACAACATATGGTGAGGCAGCGAACTTATCCGTTGGCACTGTGCCGTGTTGGCACTGCGTTCTTCTCCACTGAAATCTGCCAAAGGGGTACACAGCTAGACTTTTTTCCTCCACCTTCAGTCTCCTGCCATAGACCGTCATGTGTTTTGTTTGTTTTTCGTGGGTTGCCTCAAGTCCTGCTCTTGTTATTTTGTACCCTAGCAATGTAATCCTTTCTTTTTCCCATACTCAGTCATTGATTCCAGTATGTTCTGGTTTTAAAATTCTGTAGGCCTAGTTGCTATTTATTTATTTATTATTCTGTTTCCCCACTGGCATTATCAAAGTTTCTTCTATCTGAATTTAGAGAATACATTATTTAACAACAAATACTCAGAGCATCTTTAAATTAGCCATCCTCAGTTACAGCACCTTAAGGTGGAACTTGCCTTCTTACAGCCTGCGCGTGGAAGAATGTGATTTTTTTTAAATGTCTGTGTCAAGGTTGCACATATAGACAGCGGCTGTGTACGAAATCACTGCCTTGTTAACTCATTCACTGCTCCCTATGTAATAGACACTCCAGAGTTTACTCAATAGTGAGCAGTAAATTGAGATTTCAGACACTTACTAATCATCTTCACTGAGAGGTGTAGAGCAGTGCATTGTGGGATTGTTAGCACAAAGTACTTTCCAGTAAGCTCCATTGTGGAAGTTTTGAGGGCACTATATAGTGGATACATTTACACACCCAGAATGTGGATGCTCAAATAAAATGGCGGACAGTAAATGTAGTGCCCTACATAGCAAATAGGGAGTGACTTTGGACACAAACAATCAACAATAAATCAGCCCTATGTTACGTTTATTTTCTGTGTAGCCAAAACGTATTCCTCTGTGCCATAGAGCTCCAAACACACATTAATGAGACACAACATTGCACTGGGTGACATGTTCCTTCATTACCATCAATATGGGCACTGTAGTTTACTTTGACTTCCTGCTGCTTCCTGCTTCCTGCACAGCGTCCTGCTGCGCACCAAATATCTATTAATCCACAGCTGGAACCGTCCAGTCCATTTGCTAAAAACTACAGTGCCCAGATGTTTGAGGAAATTACTGAGGCCTTTTTAAAAATGAAACTATATATTCACTTTATTAAAGATTTACATCTTCAGTAGGGACAAATGGGCTCAGGGCAGATAGCTTGGTAATATACAAAAGCGAGTAAGCAGGAGACGGTGAGAGCTTTTTTTCAGTGTTGGTTGTGACCATTTCCTGGAAGCAGTACCACAAAAGGTAGAAAAGATTCATTTGTTGAGTTTTTGCCAGCGCCTCGTGCTGTAGAAGGTTGAACATTCACAGGTTCAGGATGGCACTCCAGGAATCAAACCTGTGATTTTCCAGTTTAAAGAAATTCTCCTCCTTTTTTACCCTCGCTCCCATTCTGGCATGTCCATCCCCGTTACAGGTGTTTCCCGTCTGGATGATCAAATATTCATCAACCGCAACCCTGGAGTACCATCTGTTGTGAAGTTCCACCCCTTCAACACCTGCATCGCTGTGGCTGACAAGGACAGCATCTGGTCAGACGCAGAGAACGCGCACACACCCTGAAAAACAAAAACAGCTTCAGGACCAATATGCAAATGATTGCGTTTCATATTTGATGGTTTTTAAATGTAAACCAGATCGAATCATTAATTAGAGTGTGTGTGTGTTTGCTGTAGTTTCTGGGACTGGGAGAAGGGCGAGAGGCTGGACTACTTCTACAACGGAAACCCTCGTTACACTCGCATCACAGCCATGGAGTACCTGAACGGACATGACTGTTCATTACTGCTCACTGCAACAGGTTTGAAACGCACACACATAATGCACACGTACAAATACACTCACTCAGAAGACTCAAGTTCTGCACGGAGTAAAAAAGTTTGAAATGAGTAGAATTTTCCTTGAGTGAGTAAATCGCAATGAGACTCATTTGTAGCAGCAACAGGCCTTAAACACTTGACTCTTACCCCCACAAACACACACGCACTGAGCACTCATGTGTATTCATCATCATTCATCAACAGAACAAAGCAATTACCCTCCGTGGCTTTATCTTCATAACCCAGAGGAACTGTAGAAAACAAACTCTGCATTCAAACACACACAAAAAAACACACATTTATCTTGTTTTGTCTTAACAGTGTAACATTAAACTAAGAATGAATATTTTATTGCTCACCTCCTGAAACCTCGATAAAAGCTCAGGGATTAATACATTTAAACTCCATCTCATCAAAATGTAATGTGCACTTATTCAGCTTTTTTCCATCAGTCATGCTGTGAAGGATATCAGGGAGGACATTAGTTATAAAAATATACAGCGTTAAAAAAGTAGAATGTAAATCAAGTGGAGACTTGGAGACGCTTATGGGTTATAATAGCTCTCTCATAAGAGCGAATGGACGTGTTTTAAGCTCGCTGTCTTAGCTGTGTTTCAGCTATGCCGTTCAGACTCCTGCTTCACTTTGTTTCTCACTGCAAAGAGCCTTTATAGATGCCGCTCTACGTTCTCTATTGATTCCTTTGAGAACTGAGTGTTGCATGTTTTGAAATAGTCTGACTTCGAGGTTTTCATCAAATCTGCACAGTTCAACATGCACTTCCAAATCCATTAAGAATACAAACCGGCGTTGGCTCCTTCTGGCTTTAACCTTTGCTCCTCACAGGATCTCTCTGTATTCCTGCCCTGGCTCTCACTCTTCGCTTCCCCCCTCTGTGTTTTTCTGTCTCTATCCCCACCCCTCCCCTCTCTCCAGACGACGGAGCGTTACGTATCTGGAAGAACTTCGCCGACCAGAAGAACCCGGAGATGGTGACGGCGTGGCAGGGCCTTTCGGACATGCTGCCCACCACCAGAGGTCAGCCCTCCGCCAGCGCTCACAGTAAAGATCAACGCTCTATTTTACTATCTGCCCCCCACCCACCCATATTCCTACAGTACTTCCTGTAGTAACTCGCCGACTGCCCCGCTGTTCATCCCATCCCAGTCACACTTCCCCGCCTACAGCGCAGCCAGGTAGTACCCGAGTTTACTGCATTTTCTCATTTTCCAGTGCTTTCATTGAACCATCCAGTTTTGAGTCCTACAACTTTTATCTGCTGTAGCGTTTTGGACCATATAAGCAGAAAGTGATTGAGGTATTGAATGGGTTACATTAGCACAAGTAGAGAAAAGTTGGACAGCAATATCTACCTAAAGTTTGCTAGCATTAGCTATCATTAGCCAACATAAGCTACCGGTCATTCCAGACCATGTAAGGCTGTAAGAGTGAAAGGCACAAGTGTATGTAAGTGTCGAGTTTTATTCCCTCTTTAAATTGCCCTGTGAAAATGAGTTGCTAACTGAAGGCTAACAGTCATAGAAACTGAACCACCCTTTAAGTGCTGGTGACAGCGCAGCAACGCAATCTCTGCTGTAAACAGTTTTTATTTTTTATTGAGCCTAGCAATAGCTTATGCTAGCTTACCAATTTCAGTTATATTTGCTCTTTAAAACTGCTAAATGTTGAGTTGATTGTGAAAATGAAATCATGTAATGAAACCTATGAATATAATTGGCCTCCGTTACACAAGAAACGTATTTTTAGCATCATTCTGAGGTTTAAGTTCTGTAGAAGTTATGACTTATAGACTGGCTTCGCACTATTATGCCACACAATACAATCAGACAGCACCACAATAAAGCTGAATCAACACCTGTCTAAAACAGTTTCAACAAAAATGTAGCATTGTAACCTTGAAGGTGTGAAGGTAGAAGTTATTGCCAAATGCATTAGTTCAAGTTAGGTGCTTTGAAACTCAGGTTTCAATCTCTGAGTAAAAGGTGACACTAATGAGAGTTTTTGAATGGCAGAAACTTCAACACAGTAACCATGAAGCAACAGCACAGCATACGGTGTGTCTAAATTACCATAGATTTTTACTATTCGGAAATCGCCCAGAGAAGTTTTTAGTGAGGCAAAAATTGTCCAAAAAAAGCAGCGCACAGTGGGTTGTCATAAGAACCAGGTCAGTGTTGTCAGCATGTGTGAGCACACACAGACCAGACCTCTCAACCAGGTCCAGGAGAGCATGTCACATATGGTCTTTACAATAACTGATGTGACCTGATGCAGTTCAACTCTACTTCCACACTTTTTTAGATAGTTTCGTTTTTGCATTGTGAGTCAGGTGTCTGAATTTAGTTCCATCAGTCAAATCTAATATAACGCTAACTTAAAGCCAGTTGTCATCCTCACCTGTCTCGCCCTGTCACATATGCCATATATCTGTCATATATCTGTCATATATCTGTCATATCTCAGAAAGTTGGAGGCAAGTTGAAGCTGTTTGGAGGCCTACGTTCAAAGTCAGTTTATTTAAGAACACAAGCTTAATCATGAAATGCAGCAGGTAGATTCTTAGTCATTCTTTGCTCAGAGGGTTGTCTGTGTTGCGTGAATGTAATTGATCATTTTATACTTGAACTGTGGACGTTGGTGGATTCGCTGCCATGTTTACTTTGTGTTGACACACTTCCATAATTCGTGAGGCAGAGTTATCTGCAGATATTTGAACCAGGCCTGAAACCCACAGTACACACCTGTCAGAGACATCCACCCACTTCTCTCTCTCTCTCCGCTGCTCCACATTTCTCAGCCGTCAGTTCTGGGTCAGGGAGGTTTTTAGGGAAGCTGTGACAGCTGTAGGAATGATTGCATGTTCCTGCGAATACTTGACAACCTGTTCGATAAATGCAGTAATTAACTACCACAAGTTTTTAAATGATCTGTGACCCAGTGTATTAGCATGAGAGCACATGCGACAACAGTCTTGTGTGGGTGGACAACTTTCCGTTTGTGTAGCGCACATCTCGTATAGAGTAAGATGCATATTTGGCTGATTGGTAGCAGAGCTGACAGGATGAGTGACTGGCTGACTGGATATCTGTGCAGAGGTGTGGACCACACACTGTGTGCACATATGTGTCTCCATCATAACAAAGCCACAGAGTCACCAGAGCTCTGTGGGGACCTGCGGAGAGGAGACACACTTAACTAGCATCACTGTCTGTCTGACTCTCACGGCACGAATCGGCCTGAGAGACTCTTCCCCAGCGGAGGACTCTCCTGCAGTGAGCCACAGCCTTGTTTTCACCAAGACTTTAACATTTAATGGTGTGCTTGTTATCCTGAATGTGTCGTTAGTGACAGTCGCTGTGTCGGTTCTGCATTCAGACTACACTGCAGGCATCAATTTTAATATAAACAACAGCCACTCGACTGAGATCTTTCCTGGAAAAGTTTTACAGCAGAGTCCGGCTTCAGCTTGTGGTGTTATAAATATAATTTTTTTTTTTTTAACTTTGCAGGAAGCTTCAAAAATATCTGCAATCTCTCTCACACACTCACACACACACACACACACACACAGAGACACAGTTTTCCCTATTGCCTTCACATACACCACCTCCCCTCCTGGCCCAATAAGCAGTTTAGAGTTATTACCATTGCTTAGGAGGTCTTTCAGATAGAGTACAATAATTATATGCTTGTGTTTTGAAATGTTTAGATTTTTAGCATTGCCTCAGCGGCATTAATAATTTAAAACCCGATGAAATATTACACAAGTCTGCCTTTTTGCTGCCAAAAACCTGCTCTACCTCTGTTTCTCAAGGAGACGCTGGCAGACACACACACACACACACCAGTCCCTGCACAACCTGCCCTCACTCATCCCGTCCCTGTCGTCCAATAACATGCTTTTGTGCCGTTTTTCATCAGTGAACCATCTCTGTAGACTCTGTGTCTGTCTGGCTTGTTGTTTCTTTGCTGGTTCTTTGATATTGTTTTGTGTTTTTCCCCCCGTCTCGAGAGAGGCTGAACAAGGCAGCAAGCAGTTTTCCCAATAACGTACACCTCCACAACAACAGCTCTTGCTATCACACGTCAATTACACGTGAATTAATGGACAATTATTTCCAAATCCTCTCTACTCAAGCTTTTGCCTTGTGGTGAAGGGATTTGGGATTCTATGTCCATGTCTATGTGCAGGCTTGGAGGTTGGGGACCCTGTACAGCTTCCACAGCCCCTGTTTGTAATGCAGAGCCAGAAACTCAGCTGGTGGCCCTCTCTCAGTCCCTCTCCTTTCCCTCTTTGATCCCAGCATGTCGCTATTAGTCATTTGGGAGACGCCACGCTGGGAAACCGCAGCCTTGTTCATCCCCCTGCTGTTTGAATGCATGTGGAGGATACTCATGAAGTCATATACTTTTAAGTGTGTGTGTGTGTGTGATTGTGTGGGTCTGCATGCATGGGGGTTCCTTGCTAATTTGTTGCTTGCTTTGTTGCGTTCCCGCTCTCCTCCCTCCCTCCCCTCCTCCCCCCTGCCATTTGCTCCCTCCCCCTGCTCGCAGGTCTGGCCAGAAGGGTCTCCATCTATCTTGACAGGAGTAAGCAAGGAGGTGAGTGTTGCCATTCTCTACTCTACTCCCTCACTCCCAGAGCAAAGGTGCTGCACTAAACAGCCGGAAGCGTGCCTCTTTTTTGTTTTCCTTTATTCCCGCGACCGCCGCCCTCATCCCTTCAACTGTCCGGTGAGGCTCCATCACTTCATCTCTGGCAGTCATCCCAAAAGCTACTTACTATGAAAGTAGGGATAATGTGTTTCTACAAGTACTGACATGCTCTTTAACAGTTGGACTCGCTGTTTTCAAACATAATAAAATGCCAAGCCCTGCTCCGTTTAGTTACTGTTGTTATGCCCGTCTAGCTTTTCAATTCTATCGCGACACATATGCAGTTACAGTGATAACTGTAAGAGCTACCACTCTTCATAATGATTTCAGAGTTAGACAAAAGCAGACTTCTTAGATTTAGCCGATCAATTTGTTGACAACTGTTGCTGGCAGATTTAATCAGCTGAGGCTAATTAGCTAATCAAGCCAATGTTCGCTCCAGGAGTCAGTTGACCTTTTCTGGTTGACTTTTTAATGTTTCCAGGTGACTTATTTTATGATGATAAGCCTGTAAAAGTGGTCATTAATATGTACGTGGTGGCTACCTACATGATATCAGGCTAAAAGACTGAGGCTAAAGGCTAAAGCTAACAGGTCCCAGGCAAACAGTCAGGATCCTCACCTGTTGGTGATCCCTGTAGAAGACATGTAAATAAAGACCCACACTGCTCTTGTATTGCAGTGTAGAGCAAGTCAATCCTAGTGTTATTAATATGACAAGGAAAAATGTGGAGCGCCTTGGTAGCCGAATGGTTTTAGTGGATGCCACGTGGTCGCAACAGTCGCCGGTTCAATTCCTGCCAGTGACCTTTGTTGCATGTCGTACCCCTCTTCCCCTTTTCCTGTCTACCTCTTCACCTGTCACTATCAAATAAAGAAAGCAAAAAAAGGTTTTTAAAGGGCAGGACAGCCCTGCTAATGTTAGCTTAAATTGATAGCATCCAGGATCGGTTTCCATGCAGTGGGGAAATACAGTTGATGTGCAGGCCATGAACGGAGCTTTAATGTAAGTGTAACCCCACAAACTAATGTAGTTCGTTAATGATGTGCTCTTTGGCCTCGGAAGTAACATTTTGTTACTACTGTAAGCTAGGACATGCTAATGTTTACAGCTTACATTAGAGCACATAAAAACACTGTTAAATCCATTCCTTACACTTTGGCTGTTGTGTTTTTGGTTTTGGAAAGACAAAGAAAAGACATCACCCTCAAAACTCTTTAAACGCCTAGTATCCCTCTTACTGCAGCCCCAAGGACACCACTTCAACATATGGAGAAATCCAAAGCTCGATATTCAATTCAATTCAGTTTCAGTTTTATTTATATAGCGCCATATCATAACAACGTTATCTCAGGGCACTTTGTCATAAAGAGCAGGTCTAGACCGACTCCTTATGTGTACAGAGACCCGACAATTCCCACCAACAGCAAGCACAAGCAACAGTGGCAAGGAAAAACTCCCTTTTAACAGGNAGCAGAACCAGGCTCTGGGTGGGCGGTCATCTGCCTCGGCCGGTTGGGTTGAGAGAGAGAGAGAGCATGAGGAAAGCGAACATGCAGTAGCACAGCGCAGTTCAGTTCTACATACAGATGTAAAGCAGCAGTAGTGGAAATAGTATTAATGTTAATACAAATAAAAGTAATAGCAGTGTGGTAGTAGTAATACTAATAATAAGTCCAAAAACAACAATAACAGCAGCGGCTGCCGAGCCCAGTTGCGGTTGCTAAGCTGTTATTGGACAATGGCTGTTTGGGGGAGGGGTTAAGCAAACTGCAGAGCAAATTTGCACATTTGGTTATTTGGCTGAAATCCACATACAAAACTCCATTCAAAATAGATCTCGAGCCGAGCTCTCTCTCTTCAAACAAGCACTGCCTCCATTGCTCATCTTCACTTCAAAATGGCTTCTCTCATGTATAAAAAAATACACTGGTCCCAAAGGTGTTAGTGTTTAATTGGGAGCGTGTCGGTGCTGTGTGATTTTAATAGCTTAGAGCCACCCACTCTGTCTCGCTGGAGGGATTAGCCTGTTAAACTCCAGTGGAACCAGTGAAATTATGGGAACCGTGGCTGGCACAAACTGGAGAAACTATTCCTGCGGCTACTGCACAGCACACAGACTTCACATCTCTGTAGATTAGATTGAGAGCCGATCTAATTAAATTCGGATCCACATACTGTTAATAATGTTTCAATTTGTTTTTTCCACATTCTTAATTTACCTGCATCCCCTCCCTGTACTCATTCCTACCCCTGCAGTTGCACAACATGAGGGATGGGTTTTTTTCCTGTTATCTTTTTTCTCCCTTTTCTTTTGGCTGCATAAGTGAAAGTAGGGCAGCCCTGTCCTCTTTGGCTTTTGGGAGGCACACGCTGTGTCCTGCTCTACATTTGGCTGCACTGCCTGGTGCCTTGTTAACAAGGGGGCCCTGGGAACTTGCTAAATCCAGACCCAGGGTCTCGGTGTGGAGTTGGAGATAGGCACATGACTTGGAAGTTTCGGGAAAATGAGACAAGAGCCTCCTGGCAGACTCACTGGTTTACTGAAATGCAAAGCAAGGCGTTTCAGTATACAGTAGGTCGAGAATAACACAAAGTACACTAGTGTTCCCATATATGTTGTTGAAGTGCAATAATAGCAGGATGACAGGACATCTGAAACCATTAGGTTATGTCTCCTAAACTACCAGTTCAGAGTTCAGCACCCTAACCTGAACCCGGTGGGTCCCGACAACTCAGGGTCAGGCCATTTTTCTGTGTAAAGCTTTGGGCTCAGGTTGGATTGTTTCCAAATGTAACTGGAAAGAAGAAAGAAATAACAAAAATATAGTATTGGTAGTTGGTCTCGGGTCAGGTTCAGGTCTTAAATTCAGCAGTAGCAGGCGGGATCAATAAGGTCGGGTCTGAAAGGCTCGGGTACGGACCGGGTAGGCCCCATGTAGAACTCTACACCAGTTACAGTTATCCTTTGTATAGTGAAACTGCTTAGATCAAAGATAACCTTATACAGATGAATACACTGCTTTTTAATGTTAAATAGCGGAGTGAATAAGATCATACCCTCACAAGTTGAGCTTCTCCTCCACATTTGACTCCTCCATCACAAAGTTGTAATGGGATTTGTTGGGTTTTTTAAGGCTTCCTGAATCACGTGTTAACTTCCAACTGTTGGTGATCTCCCTTGTTGTGAATTATGTTAAAGGATTTAAGAAATGAGTGTTAGTCTCCTGTCCAGCAAGTGCTAATGTCATGAAGGTTATGCCTCATCTCACAAGGTTGTTCTCAATTAGCCAGGTCCAAACTTTTTGCTTGCAAATGCCAGGCCTCGGCCTCCAAAGTTTAGATAAATGCCATAGCAGGGGAAGTCTCCCTGCCAGTCAGAGCGCTCCCATAGATAACGTCATCTTCTATTAGAGGCCCACGCATGCTGGGTAAGTCCCGATAATCCTGGAGAAGGTTTATTACCGGAGTCCTGGAGGACCTTTTCAAAGCAAACACGATGAAGGGAAGAGAGGGGAAAACGCTGAGGGAGAGAAGAACCAGGAAGGCCGCGGCACTGGTTTAATGAGCTGCATTGTGTGGGAGAGCTAGTCCATCACTGGAGATAATGGTGCAGAATAAGAATGCAGAGGAAGGCGCCTTCTCCAGAGAGAAAAGAGAGGAGTGAAACAAAGATATTTATGCAAAGAAATAGATAAATATATCACAAATTAGGGATCGTCTCGGCACACTGGCACAGGAACAAGATGATCTACCGCAACTGCTGGCAGCCAGGCTGTTAGTGGTGTTAAAAGTAGCTTTTTTTCCCCTTGTCGAAGATTCAACAAGGGAAAAGCCGTTCCGCTACCAATATCATTATTGTTTTTAATATTGTTATTGGGGAAGAACATTTGATCTGAAGCAGTAAGGGAAAGAGACGAGGCTTAAAGAGAGAATGTACATCGAAGCTATCTATACCTCCACCTCTGTAAGGTGGTAAGATTTACAGCTGAGAAAACATTGCCCACACTCTTTTGCTCCTGCTCTTCCTTTTCACATCTCTATTCTCCATGTCCATATTGATTTCTGTGTGGGTAACTTAGACCCGCTCAGGCCCACAAAGCTTCCCTCTAATGCAGAATTTTGAGCAACAGTGTTGACCGCGAGAGACAAAACTGCAGGGTTGGGTTTAAGGTTGCAGATCTGTGAGCTCTGACCCCCTGAACTCCTGGTTGGAGTCAGGGAGGATTTAGTTGCCTGAAAAGAAATAGAAAAGGGGACGATAACAAGGGAAAGACTTGGGATGAAGTGGCTAGCTGGATGGAGAGCTTGATGGAAAGGCTGAACTTGGCTTAGGGGAAACTATCCTGGCCCCAGGGTGCCACCAGCTGACACTCAGTTAACCAGGGGCCCGAAAGCCCCACATTAACTGAGTGTCAACTGGTTTGTGCTAATTTAATGGACCATTTGTTTGAGAATATACACCATTAAAGCACAATATCAACTGACATGGTATGGGCTTTAAGGTGGGTCCTGATTTATCACTCAAAGGATCTTTTCTACTGGTTATGAAAACATTGTACTCACTAAAGTAATTGCTGATTTCTGGGAACATGGCGCCAGACAAGCAAACTGTTCAGCCGTGTTATCTAAACCACTGTATTTGGAGGTAAAACCAAAAGTGAACACACCAAACTTGTTGTTAATAATCCCTAATTGCACAGGGAAACTGTGTGCACAACTACGGTAAGCAAAGTAGGTCAAAGTTGTAGGTGGAAGTCTTCTGCTGAGTGGCACACATTAATGAATTGGAGGGAAAAATCAGATTAACTAGAAGAACTTCATGTTTGCATGAGTTCCGTTGAATTGCATTGATGAAGGGTAAGATGTCTTTTTTCAAAGGGAGGTTGGAGGTTAACAAGGGGCAGTTGTGTAAAGAAAATGTGCCTTTCACCTTTGTTTTCTCTTCCAAATAAGTTTAGCTGACCTGGGGTTTTATTTGCAACTTGTATGATTGTCTGACTGCACATGCTTTTTGTCTCGTCCGCCTTCTTTTTAACAATGTTGTGGAGTTCTGAGATCTCAGCAGTTACTTGAGTAAATTGTTATGACTAATAGAAACAATGGCCAGTCCCACAAAAATAAGAGCCACGTTGTAATATTCCTGCATTGTTCTTCAGTTGGATGGAGGATGTGTCTTGAGGGTCCAGTTTTAAGTTTGTGTTTACACGTCGCCTTCTCACACAGCAAACGTGGGGCCAGGCAGTGTTCCAGCACTGGACACACTGCATTGAGTGGAAGGAATCCGGCAAGAATTGAATCTAAATCTTAGGAAGGTTTGGTGGCATGTGTGCTCCATATTTTAGAGGAAATACATGCACACGCTTTTGTGTGTTGGGGAATCTTCCGTTCTCATTGTAACCCAGATTTCCTCATCGCAGCGCTGCCAGCTTCAGAGGGAATGCCTCCTCTCTTCTCTCAGCCGCTGCAATGAGCCGGCGTCATATGTGAATACATGCGGCGGTGAACGTGTCGCTGACTGGGTGGTTTTCCCTGCGTGCTATCCCCCCCGCCATGTGCCCACGCTACCGGCAGTGTGATGTTGTGACGCCTGAGCGGGCCGAATGACGTCACAGCGGAGGATTTGAAGCACCACATGGGGCTTGGGTTTTCCTGACAACCCAAGCCAAGTAGAACAGCAGAAAGTCCTGTCACAGATGGTTCAGTAGCAGAAAGATAATCTAAGTCACGACTCATAAAGGAGGCACATGAAGATGAGCAGTGGGAAAGGATCACAAATGAGGCATGTGCTCATTATTGTTCTGCTAGAGAAGAGCAAAGTAATTAAAGAAATGAAGTGAATGTATAAAGCACCGTGGTGACATAGGTGGGTGAGCTGGAGATGGTTATTGATTGTGGGGAAAAAACAGGCGGAGGGAGTGACTAAAAGTAAAAGGAGGAGGAAAGGGAGGAAAGCATGGTGTGATGAGTTTCAAGAGGAGAGAAAAAGATGCTGTTTCTGTAGCATCTGTGGTAAAAGCATCCTTGCGAGGGAAAGCCAGAGAGTGTTTTCATGTGCATTGTGTTTTCGGGAGCCCCTGTATCCCCTCTCCTTCATCATATAAACTTCCACTATCAAAACAGCATCTGCACTCTTCTCAGCTCTGTGGCTTGTGGGAAATGTGGTTCTTAACTGCTGCAGATGGTCCAGTTAAGCCAAAATGATACTTTCCACATCTGTGTAGCCACTAGGATCCGAATGACGTTAATTCAAGGTCCACTTGGTAACTTTTCCCGAAGCTTTCAACCGTCTTCGGAGGGTTCCGACCATAAACCTGCACCATCCTCGGTTCGTGTCCAGCCAGGGACCTTTGCAGCATGTCCTTCCTCATCTCTCTCCCCTCATTTCCTGTCGTCTGAAGGCAAAAATAAGCACTATCTTCAAAGATCGGTAGATGCTGTTAAAGCTCCAGAACAAGCTAGTTATAAGAGTTATAATTATTTTGTCAGTCAACTGTCTTCAAAGACCGTGATGGACATCTGAAAGCTTCGCAAAAAGCTAATAAGTGGACCATGATATGATTACTTTGTCACACTACTGTTCCCAACGTCAAGAATGAACATCCAAGCTCAGGCGTATGACATTTTGTCATCTGTGAGTGTTTGCTCTGAGCCTGATGTGAATGCTTGCGCACTTCCCAAAATAGGGGTGAAATAAACCTGGAGGCTCCGCTGTGATTTGCCGAAAAAGTGATACTGTGGTGTGACAGGAAGTTTATTATTGTACTTTGTGGGATCCCTTTTTTGTATGTCTCTGTGTCCAAGATGACAGATACAAACCAAAACATCGAGCTCCTTGGCACAAAGTCAGATAAATTGTTGAACTGAATGTTGTAGGTTGCTTATTTGCACATTTTTTTGCTAACGACTCAGCGAGTCACCAGCTCGTGAATGTTAACACGACCGCAGCAACGAGCGGAAAGTGGCGGACACATTTTGGTATACTTTGTTCGCATGCAGTGGGTCTTCACCGATAGATGGGAGCAAGAAGAGCACTGACGCCAGGCATCGCTGAGCCAGCAGGGCAAGTGTGGCTGACACGGCGCTGCTCACTTGACTCCTGCTGTGACTGCCAACATATGAAGAAGTCTCGCTGTCTTCAGCTTCTTCACTCCGCGGTCGAGTGCCATTTGACTCATCTACAGTAAGCCAGAATCTGCTGACAGGCTCAGTTCCAGGGTCAGTGTTTGCATCTCCCAGTGGTCGTCTTTACGGGAAGGATGCAAAATGCTAAACCATGCCTCCATCTGCTTGAGTGCTCGTTTATACACTCAGGAATATGGAACTTTTATCAAAACACAGACTCGGTGACAATGTGTGATATATAACTTTATAAACTGACTGTAAAAAGTTATTGCTTACGCACCTGTAGTCTCTGCAGAAAGCGGTGTGTGTTTGTGGTTTAGCTGAATCCTTTGTGGTGTAGTTATCAGTTACACAGTGGTGCAGGAAGCTGTTGCACTAATCTGTCTTTTGACTTGCTACATGTGGCAGCGAGAGACTTCTGAATCCTCCAACAGATTGTGTGTGTTGTGTATTAGGGTGATCAACACATGCTCGGTGTGTTTAACAGCTGTGTTTACGTGTGTGAGGGTTCACTTCATAAATTAGATTAACTCTGTTTAAAAAATGTAATTTAAAACAGCAGTTCACAAATTATTTTCAGTAATTAAATATTTTATACTCGTGTATCAGTACTGGGCAGCTTTCTGAAGCTTTGTTCAGTATTAACTGTGATAAAAAGCCGCCTTCTGTTTAGTTTCAGCTAGTTGAATGATGTGACGTCACTCCAGATGTAGAATAACAACACACAGTGCTGGTGTATGTTTTATGGAGTATACATGTATATTTGTGTGTACATGGTCTGCATTATAACTGCTGTGTCATCCTGTGTTGCAGGTGCGGGCATGGTCGTTGACTGGGAGCAGGAGACGGGTCTCCTTATGACGTCTGGAGATGTCCGAGTCATCAGGATCTGGGACACTGACAGGGAGATGAAGGTCCAGGTACTGTAGTTCACCTGTTTGTATGTCAGAATGATCACAATGAATACAGCTGGAACGTGGTGCACAGGTCGCCCTTGGCTCAAGGATTACATTTTATAACTATTTATTAGTTGGTGAGAAACTTTGCATTCAGGCCTCGCAGCTCTGTTACTAAAGATTGTTGTGTGATGATGAATCAGTTCTATAAAATGAACGGATTAACAAATTGTTGAGAGCCTGCAGTTTGGGAGAATTGGTTGTATCGTGTTAACAAATGGTTGCTGTCTGAGCTTCTAGTTCCTGGATCCTTTTAGTCACCTTTCTTTCCTTCAGTTTGCTATGAAGAACGTTCTTGTGTCTGAAGGAGTCGTCCACATATAAGCACCTACACTACTCCTAAAAGTGTTGTCATCATTTCTGCAGTTGGGGAAATCATCCAGGTTCTGTTTCCAAAGCTTAGTGAGATGTTGCCAATAATACTGTAGAGGCATATTTTTAATTAATTAATTAATTAATTAATTAATTAATTAATTAAGCACCATCAGTAGGCATGTTAGTATGTCAATCTTAGCATTAAACTAAAAATGTACACAGTGTTGCCAGTAAACTTAAAGCACATATAATATAGCTGAGGCTTAGACTGCTGAAAGCTGAACCATGTCTATCAACCTAGAGCTGAGCTTGGCAAGCTGAGAAGTCCTGAGCAGGATGAACCCCTTTCATTTAGATAACAACATGGCTGGTCCTTTGACACCATCCTCAGACCTTACATTTCTTGCTCAGTGTTGTCCGATGATACTAAAACATGAACAAATCCTGTCTGTGATACTCTGGTTTTTAGCGCTTCACATTTCCACATCATGTGCACGGTGTACAGTATACTCGTGCTGTTGATGGAAATCTGTGGCAGAGCCAGTACCATTAGTGTGGTTTCCTCTTTTTCTTTTTTTCTTTGTTTTTACACATCTAATGGTCCTCGGCGTGCTAATCAGTGTCTTGATGGATGGTCTTAATACAAGTACAGCCTCGCCTGTGGCTGCATATTGATGCTGGGTCCAACTTCAAATGAGCCCGACAGTCAACAGAGCACATGATTGATGATTTCAAAAAAGGTTTAGTGTGAAATGAGCGTTGTAATGACAGTGGTACGTTGGTAGTTGTCTTTACAAACCTTTAATGGGGATTTGTGTGTGTCCACCAGGACATCCCAACAGGAGCAGACAGCTGTGTGACCAGCCTTTCCTGCGATTCCCAGCGTTCGCTCATCGTTGCCGGTCTGGGTGACGGATCTGTACGCGTATTCGACAGGAGGATGGGTCCGAATGAATGGTAAAACACACCCGCTCTCTCTCAGATCTTGCATGCAGCCGCTGACCTCATCACAGAGAAGGTTAAACTGATCATTCATTTATGGTTTAATTTCCCAGCTTTTTTTTTTCTTTTACTGTCACCATTTTTTAAATACATCCAAGAACACACACAGCAGTTTCTATGAGCGTTAACTCCTACAGTCCTACATTATTCACCTCTCTATTTTTCTTACATCTACTATGCTGTAAATCTCCCTTTGGGGTTCCCACCACTTTTAATGGACCCTGGTGGCACCGTATCCCCCCAGTTGGTTAAACATTATTTTAAATTCAGTCCCAAAGTAGAAAAACAAAGCAGTTAAACCACAAAGTGTACCATAAATCTTTAAGAAAAGCTCATTAAGTAGTTCCCCTCAGGCATGAAGTTCTCTTCTTTTAGCAACTATGTTGAGATTCTCCCCCTGAGATTAGCCCAGACCAGCAGACAGCACATACAGGTCATGCTGGGAATATTCTTTATGTTTTGTGTGCTTCATGTCTGCAGCAGTTCACGAATACTGTTTTTGGGATTTAAATCTGAAGATGAAGAAATTTCATTTCTACCCCTTCTGCTTCTTGTTTTCAGCACTGGGAGAAAATAATCAAATGTTGTTGTTGATGTTTAAGTGTTTTGTCCTTGAAATTTAGGAAGGTCAGATGCACTTCCTGTCGCACCTGTTGTCAGGATGTATTTGACCAAGTTTAATAGAGTGCATTATGGGGAGTGGGTAATCCAGCTACAGCTCAGGTCTAAAAACATGGTTGTAGGGTTTTTGTGTTCAGGTCTAACCAGGAGGCAGTTGGTGCCACCCAGTGGTTTTCCACCTATTTTACATGTTACAGCATAAAGAGACGTGCTTGTGTGTGTGTTGTACTGCTGTTTTCTGTTTACTGGAGCTTTTTTTTCCACATGACATATGAGAGGAAGGGCTTCAGCTCATACACACAAGTTCTAACAATGCTTGTCCCTGTTTCAATCAATTCAAAATACTACACACTCCATTATTCCAAAATAAAACTTCTAAAGATCTATCCAGATGATTCCAGGAGCACCTTTAAGCCACCGTTTCTTTGTGTCTCCTAAAATTCAAGCTTTATGCTCTCGCATTTTTGACATTATTTCTGAGGTAATCAGCTGTTGAGCCAGATCCTGAACCAAAACAATTCATAATAATAATAATACTCACATATTGGAAGAAAACTCCGGTCACAGCACTGCTGTTCCTTACTGTGTTTCCTGTCAGGTCATTGTGAAGGAACACAGTTAAACGTTACCTTAGCTGACATTTGTTCTGTCTGTTGTTTGTTTCTGCAGTCGGGTGATGACCTACAGGGAGCACGGAGCCTGGGTGGTCAAAGCTCACCTACAGAGGGAGACAGACGGACATATCATCAGCGTCAGGTCTGCTCTCACTTTGTCTGTTAAGATTCACGCAACCTAACTGCTGTTGTTTTATTTTCTCGCCTGTACTGACTTTGACGCTCTCCGCCAGTGTTAACGGAGACGTTCGCTTCTTTGAACCGCGGACACCAGACTCCATCAACGTGCTGCAGACAGTGAAGGGGTTAACAGCCCTGGACATCCACCCACAGGCCAACCTGTTCGCCTGGTGAGTTTGTTTGTGTAGATGCAGGTTCCAGCCCCAAGAAAAGCTCATCGAGTGTCCAGAGTGTTGAGCTCCCTACAAGACTATTCTTCCTTTTCTGTCCCCCTTACTTTGTTCCATTTGTCTGAATAAGAAGAGAGTAAAATATAATTCCTTCTGTAACTGGGCAATACACCTGACACCCATCCAGACTGTTAAATCCAATGCAGTTCATACAGCCTATGTTTGATTGTGATGGTTAAAGCTGAAACTCTTATCCCCTTCCCTCCAGTGGATCGATGAACCAGTTCATAGCGGTCTACAACGCTAACGGCGATGTGATCAGCAACATAAAGTACTATGACGGCTTCATGGGACAAAGGATTGGGGCCATCAGCTGTTTAGCCTTCCATCCTTACTGGGTAAACTAACACTTATATTCGCTGACCACAACAGTACTGTCTGTGAAAACCTACTTGGCAATCTGAAACATCTGAGCCAGTAGTTCATTTTCAAACATTTCCGATTTGTTTGTGGAGTTTGGGTAGTTTAATCTATAATAATGCATTATATTTTGTAAATTGATCATGTTATGTGTTAAAAATCTTAAAGTAACTACTGTATAGCTGTCATATGAATGTAGTGGAGTAAAAAGTGCAATATTTCCCTCTGAAATGTAGCGCAGTATAAGGAAGTATAAAATGTAAATACTCAAGTGAGATACCTCAAAATTGCAGTCAAGAATAGCATTTAAAGCTGCACTTTTTAGAAACAATGGAACAAATGACTGTGTGTAATGTGAAACGGGAGAATTATCCCCCAACTCTGCAGTTCCCCACAGCTCTGCACAGCTTTTTAGCCTCTTTTAGCTCATTGCTTTGAATTTCTGGCCCGCAACTCCACTCTCATCAACCTTATTTTCAGCAACTAAGCTGAAAAAAACAACTGTACACCACCTGCCCCAGCACCAAACAGCAGACAGACAAAGTTAGAGACGAGCTGGTGAACGTAGTGGAGCATTTAGCAGCTAAAAAACGGAGCTAAAAGGTGGCCAGACACACGACTCCAAGTGAATGCTAATGTCGCTCGTCTTGGATGTGTAAATATGCAATTGTTTGCTAGCAGGTTCGCCATATCAACTTTATAAGGTGATAATATGTCAGTGTTTTCAATTATTTCCACTCCCCCCAAGTGGCCAAAAAAATCACTTAATGCAGCTTTAAGTAAATATAGTGGGTTACCTTCCAGCACAGATGATGTCATGTCTAACCAACATATCATCGTGTTTGAAAAGGTCCATTTCTGGAGAACATGATAAATAACTAGCTTATATAATCCCCTTAACGTGGATGCTAGCATGCGCAAATTAGCGAATGCACAATGTGTTTCTGAGCAGAATGTCATGAACGTCTTTACCTATTAGCTTCATGGACAACGTCAGCAGGTGTACCCATGTTTATCACATCAGTATCAAGTCGGCATTCTTGTTCATCTGTAAATGTTGCGCTCCAAATAAGCCATTTTGCCGTTGTTGCCTCAATGCAGCCATCTTCTGTTAGCTGTTAGCTGTTAGCACACCTTGGCACCACGTCTGTGTTCAGCCTGAGAGACGAGTAAGTCCTGTGGATGTCATTTATCTTTACTCCTAATCATAAAAGTAGAACCAAAATCGTGTCACACTAGTTAGAACTGTTTTGATACTGTGAGAGGCTTCATAACTATGGGCCCTGATTGTGCATCTGCACATCTTTTAAAGTTTGATATGAACTACCTGCTTTTTCCCGGCACTTCGTGTAGCGAACACATTAGCTTCTCTGCTCTGGGAACTCATGACTTCTACTTTAGCCGCTGAAACTAGCATTACAGCTTTACGTACTACATTTGTGAAGGAAATACTGACGTGGACACTTTACATAAATGGTCTTCAGTCAACATTTTGTGTTAGCTACAGTTCACACTTTCCCCTCTGCTCACACATCATTGGACCTGTAGAAAGCCAAGACGGTCTAACCTGCCTTTTCTCTTTGTCCCCCTCCAGCCCCACTTGGCCGTAGGCAGCAACGACTACTACATGTCCATCTATTCAGCAGAGAAGAGGCTCAGATAACACACCAGCATTCATCACCACCACCACCACCACC